>JAPDLB010000156.1:0-10048 GCA_027569935.1 Clonostachys sp. G952 | reverse complement strand
TTCTCTTAAAGATTCTATAGTAATAACTAATTAATCTATTATAATTCTAAATACTATTAAATTAACTTTATTTAATTTAACTTTTCTATCTAATAAACTTTCTAATAATTCTATTCTATTTAATTCTTTTCTATTTAATAATATTAATTAAAATAAATATTTATTTATTTAATTTAAAAAACTATTTTAATCTAGATTAACTTAAGTTAGTATATTATCTATTAATATTATATATAGTATTTTAAGTTATAATAATTATTAAATACTAGAGAAATATTATTATAATTCTCTATAAGTATATTATTAAAAATTAGATCTATCTCTATACTCTTACTAATTATAAGATAGAGTAATAGTTCTAATAGATATAACTACTAAGTCTATATATAAAAAAATAGTTTTATTACTATAAATAAACTTATAATAGAATATAAATTTAAATAATTAATATCTAAAAAGAGATTCTAATAGTTATTATTAATAATTATTATTATATATATAAGAATCTAGTTATTTATAATAATTAAACTCTAGTTATAAAGAATAATTATATTAGAAATATCTATTATTATTATTATAAGAGATAATTAATAATAAGTTATAAGAAGAAATAATTAGTAATAATAAGCTTAGAGAGATATTATAGTTAATTATAAATAATAAGTATTCCCCTTTAGAGCTTATAGCTAAATTATATATTTAATAAGCTTTTCTTAGAGTTTTTAGAGTTATTATTATTTATATTTTAATTAGCTATATAATAAAAAGTAAAAAAAAATAGAATTAAAGATTAAATATAGATTAGAACTTAGTTAAAAACTAATTATATAGATTATATTATATATAGCCTGATCTTAGAATATTACCCTTTATATATAGTAAAAACCTCTAAAAAGAAATAAGTTACTATTAATATATAAGTATTATAAAGCTAATAATAATAGATATATAGATAATTATATTAATAACTATTTAAAAAAAGTATTAAGCTATAGAAATAAATATATATATATACTAGTATATTTACTAAAGTATTTATAATAGTTTTTACTTAGGATTTTACTTTAGTAAAGTAAATTTAACTCTATTAGTCTATAAGGTAGATCTACTAAGCTACTTTATATATAACTTCCTATAGCCTTTAGAAATAGTTTTTATTTATAATAATAATATATTCTATATAAGCTTACTTAAACTATAGTATCTATAAAAGAAAGAATAAAATAGTATAGAAATAATATTATTCTTTAATCTTAAGAATAAGAATAATTAGTAAGAACTTAAGAAAATCTAAAATAAGTAGATTTAGTAAGATAAAGTTTATTATCTTATTAAGTAAAAGGGCTAGCCTTTAGAATATAATTAGTAGATTACTAAAAAAGATATAGCTAATATAACTATAGCTATTTATAAGTATAAGAAGATATAAATAAAGAAAAGAAAATAGCTATAAAGTATAGAGAAAAGATAATTCTATTAAACTTTTTAAATATAATAGTTAGATAACTTATACTAAATAGAGATCTAGAGTAGATTAGAATTAAACTAATTAGAGTATTATTTTAAATAGTATAATTAAATTATTATAAGCTATATAATATAAGTTACTATTAATATATAAGTATTATAGAATTAATAATAATAGATATATAGATAATTATATTAATAACTATCTAAAAGAGTATTCTATTTAATAAAATAAATATATATATATAATAAATCTATTATTTATCTATTACTTATCTATTACTTATTCTAAGTAATAGATTAATATCTATTAATTAGAACTTTAAATAGATTTATACTTTATATATAATTTTATATATCCTAATAGAGATCTTTATTTATAATATAATACTCCCTTCTTATTAGTTTTATCTTTAAAACTAGATTATTTATCTTATACTAGTTTAATATATACTTAGTTCTTTATTTATTTTATTATATATTCTACTAATAAGATATCTAGTTATATTTCTAAATAAAAGAAATCTAATTTAATATATATATTTTTTATTATTATATAGTATAAATAACTATATATAAATAGATATTAGATTAATATTAAATCTATATTATTCCTAATAAAAACCTTCTATAATAGTAAATATATATTATACTTATAGAGATAAATTAACTAATAATCTTATATAATTAACTTTTCTTATTTCTAAATAAATATAATTTTAGATTAAACTAAAATAAACTTTAATATACTAATATTAAACCTAATCTAATAAGATTAATATTCTAATCTGAATATAATTAAAAATAATATAAAGCTTAAATAATTAATTTTTAAAAACTATTTCTACTCTAATTAATTTAATATAGTATATAATATATTAAAACTATAAATTATATATTAGATTATAATAGATTTATATAAGTAGATAGCTATTTTTAAGATATAGCTTTTTTTCTAATTAGTTTTTATTCTTTATAAGTACTTATAGTAGTACTAAGTAAACTATATAATAAAGTAATAGATTAAGTAGATATAATTACTAAATCTATAATATTAAAAGTAGCTTTATTATTATAAGTAGGCTCTTAACTAATTAGAGGAATATATAATAAATATAATTAGTAAATAGCTATATTAGATTATCTTAGATAATAATTATTATTACTTTAAGGATTTTATTAGAAGTATTAATCAGGCTCTAAGAGATTAGAATATTTATATTAGATATTATAGCTCTCTAAATTAGAAAGAAAAAATAGTTATTACTATTAGATAATAAGCTTCCCCTCTTAAGGGCTATAGCTATAGCTAGGTTATTTATATATCTAGCTATATAAATAGCTCTTATTATTAGAGTTTTTAAGGTATTAATACCTATACCTAGGCTGAAAGTATAATATTTAATTTTATCTTATAGTATTAAAAGTTTAGATATAGACTACTAATTATATTTTTAAAAAATATATATTAGATTATATATTATCTAATCTTAGGATATATCTTTATTTATAGTAAAACTAATAGAAAATATTTTTTTTTAGGGGTTTTTACTATATATAAGGGATAATATTTTAAGATCAGGCTATATATAATATAATCTATATAATTAGTTTTTAACTAAGTTCTAATCTATACTTAATCTTTAACTCTATTTTTTTTACTTTTTATTATATAGCTAGCTAAGATATAAGTAATAGTAATTCTAAAAATTCTAAAAAGAGCTTATTAAGTATATAACTTAATTATAAGCTTTAAAAAAAATACTTATTATCTATAATTAACTATAATATCTCTCTAAGCTTATTATTACTAACTATCTCTCCTTATAACTTATTATTAACTATCTTTTATAATAGTAATAATAAATACCTCTAATATAATTATTCTCTATAGCTAGAGTTTAGTTATTATAAGTAATTAGATCCTTATATATATAATAATAGTTATTAGTAATAACTACTAGGATCTCTTTTTAGATATTAATTATTTAAGCTTATACTCTATTATAGATTTATTTATAATAATAAAGCTACTCTTTTATATATAGACCTAATAGTTATACTTATTAGAACTATTACTTTATTTAGTAGCTAATTAATATAAAGATATATAGATAAACCTAATACTTAATATACTTATAGAGAACTATAATAATATTCCTCTAGTACTTAATAATTATTATAATCTAATATACTATATATAGTACTAGTAGATAATATACTAGCTTAAGTTAATTTAGATTAAAATAGCTTTTTAAGTTAAATAAATATCTAATTTAATTAGTATTATTAAGTAGAAGAGAATTAAATAGAATAGAATTATTAGAAAGTTTATTAGATAAAAAAGTTAAATTAAATAAAGTTAATTTAATAGTATTTAGAATTATAGTAGATTAATTAGTTATTACTATAGAATCTTTAAAAGAAGAGTAATAGCTAATTATAAAGTTACTATTAATATATAATTCCAGACTTAGTCTTAAAAATAGTATATAGTAATTTTTATAATTAGCTATTACTTTTCTCTTAAAGATTCTATAGTAATAACTGACTAACCTACTATAATTCTAGATATTATTAAATTAATTTTATTTAATTTAATTTTTCTATCTAATAAACTTTCTAATAATTCTATTCTATTTGATTCTCTTCCGCCTAATAATACTAATTAAATTAGATATTTATTTAACTTAAAGGGCTACCTTAGTCCGGATTAATTTAAACTAGTATATTACCTGCTGGTACTATATATAGTACCTTAGGTTATAATAATTATTAAGTACTAGAGGAATATTATTATAATCCTCTGTAAGTATATTATTAAAGGTTAGGTCTATCTTTATACCCTTACTAGCTGTAAGATAGAGTAATAGTCCTAGTAGGTATAACTACTGGGCCTATATATAAGAGAGTAGCTTTATTACTATAAGTAAGCCTGTAATAGAGTACAGGCTTAAATAATTAATATCTAAAAAGAGATCCTAGTAGTTATTACTAATAACTATTATTATATATATAAGGACCTAGTTACTTATAATAACTAGGCTCTAGCTACAGGGGATAATTATATTGGAGATATCTATTATTACTATTATAAGAGGTAGTTAGTAATAAGTTATAAGGAGAGGTAGTTAGTAATAATAAGCTTGGAGAGGTATTATAGTTAATTATAGATAATAAGTATCCCCCTTTAGGGCCTATAGCTAAGTTATATACTTAATAAGCCCTTCTTAGAGTTTTTAGAGTTACTATTATCTATACCTTAGCTAGCTATATAATAAAAAGTAAAAAAAAATAGAGTTAAAGGTTAGGTACAGATCAGAACTTAGTTAAAAACTAATTATATAGATTATATTATATATAGCCTGATCTTAGGATATTACCCCTTATATATAGTAAAAACCCCTAAAAAAAAAAAAAAAATAAAGTTACTATATACTAATTCTAAGACTAAATCTTATATTATATAGAGCTAATTTAATATATAAATATACTTAAAAGTCTAAATATATTTTTACTTATAGTTTTAAAGTTATTCTTTATACTTAGTATATAAATAAAGATATTAAGTATTTTATTATTCTAAGTTTAAATTACTATATAATATATATTTATATAGATTATTTATATAATAATATTTATTTCTTAATATCTTTAAATAAATACTTTATTCTTTATCTTTTTTATTTATTAATTTTTTTTTCTAATTAAAAAGAT
Organism: Clonostachys sp. G952; assembly: GCA_027569935.1. Lineage (NCBI taxonomy): Eukaryota > Fungi > Ascomycota > Sordariomycetes > Hypocreales > Bionectriaceae > Clonostachys > Clonostachys sp. G952. The sequence goes on along the minus strand of JAPDLB010000156.1, from coordinate 4,864 downwards.
TAACTAAGAGTTATTATATTTAGAGAATAAGAAAAGTAATATAGAGAACTTATTTCTTAAGAAGTAGTATTAGATTAATAAGATCTTTATATAAATTTCTAAGCTATACTAAATATAGAAATAGCTTTATAAGAAAAGTATAGAGATACTAAAGAAAGAGCTAGATAATATAAAAGAGTTAGAAGAGATAGAATAGAAGGAAATAGAGAAAAGAAGTTATTAGAAAGAATTAGAATAAATATAAACTTAGAAAACTAAGTTTATATTCTAAGTTTAATTCTTATATATTTTATAAATAAATAATTTTTCTAATTTTATTTTTAATTTCTCTATAAAGAATCTCTTTAGTAGAATTATTTAAAATAGTATTATTAATTCTTTTTTTTCTAGTAGAACTAATAGATTAAATATTAATATTTCTTTAGATATTTAACTAGTTCTTATATATTATTATTCTTATTATAGTCTTTTTATTTTACTAAATAAAATATTTATTTATTTCTAATTTCTTTCTTTAGAATTTTTTCTAATACTTTTTTAAATAATAAAATATAAAAAACTAAATAGATATATATTATATCTAGTAATAACCCTATATAATATAAAATTTAATTTTAGAATTAGTATATAATAACTTTATAATTAGCTATTATTTTTCTTTTAAAAATTCTATAGTAATAACTAATTAATCTATTATAATACTAAATATTATTAAATTAATTTTATTTAATTTAATTTTTCTATTTAATAAACTTTCTAATAATTCTATTCTATTTAATTCTTTTCTATCTAATAATATTAATTAAAATAGATATTTATTTATTTAATTTAAAGAACTACTTTAATTTAAATTAATTTAAATTAATATATTACTTACTAGTACTATATATAGTATTTTAGATTATAATAATTATTAAGTACTAAAGGAATATTATTATAATTCTCTATAAGTATATTATTAAAGATTAGATCTATCTTTATACTCTTACTAATTATAAGATAGAATAATAGTTCTAATAGATATAACTACTAGATCTATATATAAGAAAATAGTTTTATTATTATAAATAAGCTTATAATAAAATATAAGTTTAAATAATTAATATTTAAAAAGAGATTTTAATAATTATTATTAATAATTATTATTATATATATAAGAATCTAGTTACTTATAATAACTAAGCTCTAGCTAGTTATAAAGAATAATTATATTAGAAATATTTATTATTACTATTATAAAAGATAGTTAGTAATAAGTTATAAGAAGAAATAGTTAGTAATAATAAGCTTAGAGAGATATTATAATTAATTATAAATAATAAATATCCCTCTTTAGAATCTATAACTAAGTTATATATTTAATAAGCTCTTTTTAGAGTTTTTAGAGTTATTATTATTTATACTTTAGCTAGCTATATAATAAAAAGTAAAAAAAATAGAGTTAAAGATTAGATATAGATTAGAACTTAATTAAAAACTAATTATATAGATTATATTATATATAGCCTGATCTTAGGATATTACCCCTTATATATAATAAAAACTCCTAAAAAAAAAATATCTAGTAGTAAAAGTTTATAATTAGTATTTAAATTTTTTTTAAGATTTTAAATAGTTTAAGTTTTTTATAATTTAATTTATTATTTAGTTTTATTATTATAATATTTTTATAAAGTAAATAGACTTTATTTTCCTCCTTTAAAATTAGTTTTTTTAATCTTATTTTATTATAATATTTTTTTATTCTTTTCTAAAGAAACTCTAGTTTTATTTTTATTTTAATATATAATAGATATATTTATTTTAATATATAATAAATATAATATTTTTTTTATAAGTATAATAGCTAGTATATCTAGTCTATTATATTTTAATTAATTTTAAAATTTAGATTTATAGCTATAGTTTATATATATTAATAATAATTAAATTAATTTTTATACTAAATTATTATATATAATCTATACTATTAATAATAGTTATATCTAATTATTCTACTTATAGTTAATATATACTTATAGATATTATTCTAAAGTTTAATTTAATTATTCTATTTAATTATTACTTTATAAATAGTAAGTTATTAAAAGCTTATATTTTATACTTATTTATACTATAAGTAATTATTAAAACTTAAAGATAAATATTATTTCTCTATTTAATATTATTTTATTAGATAATTTATAGTAATTAACTATATATTATAGAAATTAATATATAAAGTCTTTTATAGAACTTACTTTTTTATATAGAATAAAATATTTATACTTTATAAATCTATTAATAATTATTAAAATACTATTATATTTTACTCTAATTATTAATTCTTTAGATTTTAATAGTTTAATAATATAATTAAAAAATATAGATTATTATAATTATTTTAATATTAAAACTAATTTAAATTCTCTATATAATTTTTTTTTAAGGGTTTTTACTATATATAAGAAGTAATATTCTAAGATCAGGCTATATATAATATAATCTATATAATTAGTTTTTAACTAAGTTCTAATTTATATATTATAAAACTACTCTCTCTATATTATCTAACCTACCTTAGTTATTACTAAGAATTATATAAAGCAGACTAATATACTTAATTATTTATATATTAAGTATATCTATATAATACTAATAGTAATATATTCTATATTTAATATATTATCTTTCTATATATATATATTTATTTTACTAAATAGAATACTTTTCTAGATAGTTATTAATATAATTATCTATATATTTATTATTACTAGCTTTATAATACTTATATATTAATAATAACTTATATTATATAGCTTATAATAATTTAATTATACTACTTAGAATAATACTCTAATTAGTTTAATTTTAATCTACTTTAAACCTCTATTTAGTATAAATTATCTAATTATTATATATTAATAACTCTTATTTAGCTAATTATTTTATTTTAATTACTATATAATAATAAAGAAGATATTATAATTACTATAGTTCTATAAGCTTAGTAATATTATACTTTTACTATTATTAATAATCTATTTATTCTATATAATAATATAATAAATAAGAATAATAATAATAGTAATAGTAATAATAATAATAATATTAAAATTAAATTTTTTAGAGAATAAGTTCTCTAACTTTAAGAGTATTTTATAACTATATAATAAAAGATAATAACTATAACTAATCTAATAGAATAATAAGCTATTTAGAATATTAATTTATAAATCTAGGCTTAGACTATAGTTAATAAATAAAAACTAGGAATATTACTTAAATTATTAATACTTAAAATATTTAATAGAATATAAATTAAACTTTAAAGATTTATAATTTAACTATAAATATACTTTAACTATTTCTCTATTACTTTTAATACTAATAAAAAATAAATTATATATATCTACTTATAATTTAAGAAAAATACTCTTAATTAGTTTAAACTTATTATAAGGAAATACTTTAATAAATATAGAAATTAATAAATTATAAGTATTATAATAAATTTTAATTATTTTATAGAAATTTTTTATTAAATCTTTAGAATATAAAATAAAAAATATAAAATAGAGTATAAAATTAATTTATTTAATTAAATTAGATTAGTATTAGTTTTTAATACTAAATATTTTTAACTTTTAGCTAGAACTAATTAGAACTATAAATATACTATATTTTATTAGTTTAACTAATTTAAAAAAGAAGTTTAAAAAGAACTCTATAAGAAAAATAGATTAATAAGTATTTATAACTATATAATTATAATTATAAAAATTAATAATTAGTAATATTAGTAGTAAATATATAAATAGTAAATAAATTATTATATTAATATTAATAAACTATAATAATAATAAACTATAATTTCTAGAATATATTTAGATTCTATAGAGCTAAGAGCTATAGAAAAATATAAATATTATAATTATAATAAGATTAAATATATATTATTTTAATATCTAAAGCTTAAAAAATAAAAAAATTAAAAACTTATTAAAAAAGAAAGAAAGTAATTAAAAATAATTAAAAAAATTAAAATTAAAATTCTTAGAATAATTAGAAAAACTATTTAAAAAGAAACTCTAAATAATATTAAAGTTTCTAAATTTTCTAAAATATATATATTATTCTTCTATAAAATACTAGAAAATTCTAAAAATTAAAATAATAAAATAATAATAAAAAATTAAAAATAAATTAAAAGAATATTTAAAAACTTTAAAATAAAATATAAAAAAAAATAAATAGATTTAGAATATAAACTATTTATAATATATAAAATAGTATTTAGATATAATAATAATTTTATTAAGTATATACTAAAAGAAGAAAAATAATATATATAAATAAAAAATATAATATAAAAAGAATATAAGGAAGTTTATACTTACTATTAATAGAAAATTAAAAAGTAAGATCTAATTATAATAAAAGTATTTATAATCTATTAATAAAGAACTATAAATATTATCTAATATTTAAATAATTTATATAAACTATTTAGAAACTAGAAGAATATCTTAAGAACTAAATATTATAAAGAATTATAATTAATCTATTATAATATCTTTTATACTATTTATTAATAATAAAAGATTAAAAATAATATTTTTCTATAGTTATATAAGAATATACTATTTAGATATACTAATAAGAAAATATTATATTTTATTAATAAACTATTTAATATTAATTAATATTTTATTTTTAAATAAAATCTAGAAAAATATTCTAAGAAATATAAAATATATAAAATACTAATAGAAATATATAAAGAATAATAATATAAGATTTATAAAAATAAAATATTAATTAATATTAAATAGTTTATTAATAAAATATAATATTTTCTTATTAATATATTTAAATAGTATAT
>JAPDLB010000155.1:0-11035 GCA_027569935.1 Clonostachys sp. G952 | reverse complement strand
AATTAGCTATTACTTTTCTTTTAAAGATTTTATAATAATAACTAATTAATCTATTATAATACTAAATACTATTAAATTAACTTTATTTAATTTAATTTTTCTATTTAATAAACTTTTTAATAATTCTATTTTATTTAATTCTTTTCTATTTAATAATACTAATTAAAATAAATATTTATTTAACTTAAAAAGCTATTTTAATTTAAATTAATTTAAATTAATATATTATCTATTAATACTATATATAGTACCTTAAGTTATAATAATTATTAAATACTAAAGAAATATTATTATAATTCTCTATAAGTATATTATTAAAGATTAGATCTATTTTTATATTCTTACTAGTTATAAGATAAAATAATAGTTCTAATAAATATAACTACTAGGTTTATATATAAAAGAGTAGTTTTATTACTATAAGTAAATCTATAATAGAGTATAAATTTAAATAATTAATATCTAAAAAGAGATTTTAATAGTTATTATTAATAATTATTATTATATATATAAGAATCTGATTATTTATAATAATCAGGCTCTAGCTATAGAGGATAATTATATTAGAGATATTTATTATTATTATTATTATAAGAGATAATAAATAATATTAAGCTTGGAGAGATATTATAATTAATTATAGATAATAAGTATTTCCCTTTAGAGCTTATAGTTAAATTATATACTTAATAAGCTCTTTTTAGAGTTTTTAGAGTTATTATTATTTATATTTTAACTAGCTATATAATAAAAAGTAAAAAAAATAGAATTAAAGATTAGATATAATATAATAGTTAGATAACTTATACTAAATAGAGGTTTAGAGTAGATTAGAGTTAAACTTGTTGAAATTACAGTAGCCTTCAAGGTGTATTAGGTCTTGAGACCGCTATAATACAGTAGGGAAGTTCGCTATAACTTATAACTCTTAACTGCTAACTCTGCTATAACTCAGTGAGTTTTAGTACTAGAGGGACCTAATATAGTGCAAAATATAGTACAAAAGAATCTTATTTTTATAAGAGAGACTAGAAAATTATACTAATTTCTCTTATAGGTCTACCAACTAAAAACTACTCTAAAACCTACTAAAACTGCTTCCCGGGCTACTTTTGATTTTCTATAAAGTTTATTACTATAGGAAATCTAAAAAATCAACTTATAACTACTAAAACCTTCAACTGATATATATAGCTTTTATAAAACCTACTTTTATCTGAAAGAAGCTCTTAAGCTGATCAGTTAAGTATAGATATTAAATATCTTATCTTTAAAGCTAAAGGAATTATTCAAGATCTAAGACCTAGTCTAGGGTAGGCTGGTTATAGGGTAGACTGGGTATAGGTTAGATCGTCTGAGAATATCCTAGGATTTTTCCCGGATTTTCTAGACCCTTATCTGGGCTAGATAAGCCTGATAACCTAATAATAGCTCTGCTTGTAGCCCGGACCCCTAAGGGCTCCTAGGGCCCGCTAGGCTGTAGCGGTCATAGCGGGCTATAGCCACTGACCCACAGTGGCTGCAGCCGCTATTGGTTAGTGATTGTAATCGCTATCGGATAGCGATCTCAATCGCTATTAGCTAGCGTTAGCAAGGGGTTATTAGCGGTTGTAGCCAGTGGCTGCAATCGCTAGAGGCTAGTGGTCAGGATCGCTAACAGCGATCTAACCCCACTAACTTATAGTAGCTATAATCTCTTAAATTTAACAAAACTAATTAGAGTATTATTCTGAATAGTATAATTAGATTATTATAAACTATATAATATAAGTTACTATTAATATATAAGTATTATAGAGCTAGTAATAATAGATATATAGATAATTATATTAATAACTATCTAAAAGAGTATTTTATCTAGTAAAATAAATATATATATATAGAAAGATAATATATTAAATATAGAATATATTACTATTAGTATTATATAGATATACTTAATATATAAATAATTAAGTATATTAATCTATCTTATATAACTCTTAGTAATAATTAAGATAGATTAGATAATATAGAGAGAGTAGTTTTATAATATAATACTCTCTCTCTATTAGGTTTATTTTTAAGATTATATTTTATAGTTTAATTAATATATTATTTAATTCTTTCTTTTTCTTTTATTTTTAATACTAATATTATATCTTCTAATTATATTTTAAAATTAAAAGTATTAATATTATAAATAAAGACCTCTATAATAGATTATATAGTTATATATACTCTATAGTCTGAAAGACAGAAGTAATAAGAGTAGTATACTCCTATTACAGAATAGAGCTAGATTACTAGAAGTAGTATACTCCTTATACTCTATAACTAGTATATATATATATTTATTTTCTAGATAGAAAATACTTTTTTAGATAGTTATTAATATAATTATCTATATATCTATTATTACTAGTTTTATAATATTTATATATTAATAGTAATTTATATTATATAGCTTATAATAATCTAATTATACTACTTAGAATAATATCTAATTAGTTTAACTCTAACTTATTCTAAACCCCTATTTAGTATAAATTATCTAACTATTATATATTAATAACTCTTATTCAGCTAATTACTTTATCTTAATTATTATATAATAATAAAGAAGATATTATAATTACTATAGTTCTATAAGCTTAGTAGTACTATACTCCTACTACTACTAATAACTTATTTATTCTATATAATAATATAATAAATAAGGATAATAGTAATAGTAATAGTAGTAGTAATAATAATATTAAAATTAAACTCCTTAGAGAATAAGTTCTCTAATTTTAGGAGTATTTTATAATTATATAGTAGGAGATAATAACTATAATTAATCTAATAGAATAATAAATTATTTAGAATACTAATCTGTAAGCTTAGGCCTAAGCTATAGCTAATAGATAAGAGCTAGGAATACTACTTAAGCTACTAGTACCTGAGATATTTAATAGAATATAAGCTAAGCTTTAGGGATTTATAACTTAACTATAAATATACTTTAATTATTTCCCTATTATTCTTAATACTAATAAGAGGTAAATTATATATATCTATTTATAACTTAAAGGAAATACTCTTAATTAGTTTAAATCTATTATAAGGGAATATCTTAGTAGATATAGAAGCTAATAAATTATAAGTATTATAATAAACTTTAATTATTTTATAGAGATTCTTTACTAGACTTTTAGAATATAAGATAAGAAGTATAAAGTAGAATATAAAATTAATCTATTTATTTAAACTAGATTAGTATTAGTTTTTAGTACTAAATATCTTTAGCTTTTAGCTAGAACTAGTTAGAATTATAAATATACTATATCTTACTATTTTAACTAACTTAAGAAAGAAGTCTAAGAAGAACTCTATAAGGAAAACAGACTAGTAAGTATTTATAACTATATAACTATAGCTATAAGAATTAATAACTAGTAATACTAGTAGTAAATATATAAATAGTAAATAAACTACTATATTAATACTAGAAAGCTATAATAATAATAAACTATAGTCTTTAGGATATATATAGATCCTATAGAGCTAGAAGCTATAGAAAAATATAAATATTATAACTATAATAAAATTAGATATATTTTATTATAATATCTAAAGCTAAAAAAGCAGAAGAATTAGAAACCTACTAAAGAAAATAAGAAATAACTAGAAGTAACTAGAAAAACTAAAACTAAAACTCTTAGAATAATTAGAAAGATTACTTAGGAAGTAAACCCTATAATTACTATAGTTTCTATATTTTCTAAAATATCTATTACTACTTTTACTAAAATACTAAAACTAGAATAATACTAGGATTAGAGTATTTTATAAGAAAGATAATAATAAATCTTATAAATCTTTCAGGATCTTAAAAGAAAATATAAATAAGAGGAAAATATCCTAGAGTATAGACTACTTACTAGATATAAATATATATTCTATTATATTAATAGTTTTATCTAGAAGATAAGTAAAGAATAGGAATAGTATATATTTACTAGAAGTAAAATTAAAGCTAAATATAATAAACTATATACCTATTATTAAAAGAAAATATATAAGTAGAACCTGGAAAAAGATATAGAAATAATAGTCTATAGAAAGAATACTATTAATACTATCTAGTATAGAAGTAATAAATATAATATATCTACTTATATAAAAACTATAGGAGTATTAGAATATTCTACTAAATTATAGATAACCTACTATAATATCTAGTACTAGATATATTAGAAGGTTAAAATAAAGAATAACTTTTTCCTATATCCTAATAGGAAAATACCTATTAAACTTAAAGAAATTTAAATAATATATTTTATATACTAATAATATAGAATAGGACTATATACTATCTTTAAGAAAAATCTAGAAGAATACCCTATTAAATATATATATAAAAAACTACTAGTAGAAATATATAGGAAACTATAGTATAAGATTTATAAAGATAAAAAGCTTAAACTATAGTATAATTAGAAATATATAGAAAACTAAGTAATATATATATATAATAGCTAGATTAAATAATATAATAACTAGAGATATAAAAACTATAAGAAAGTTAAGTAAAAAGTATTAGAATTAGTAATATATAGTAATAATAATATAAATACTACTAAACTATATCTTTAATAATACTAGTATTAGGAGGAAGAACTATAATATATATATAAAGAGGGAGTACTTTCTCTAACTAGTAATAGAGATAGTAGTAACTTAGAGGAACTAGGAATTATCTCTACTAATAAGAAAGAATAGAGTATAGTATATAAAGAACTAACTATTCTAACCTTAGTAAATAAAGTTAAAAAATAGATAAAGAAGTTCTAGTAGTATTTATCTAAGGATATAATATAACTAAATACCTTAGAAGAACTTCTCTTCTATATATTAGTAAATATAAACTAGTATAAATAATTAAAAGAATAAGTTAATTAGATAAAAAATAACTTAAACTATCTATAATAGAGTTATAGTATAATATAATATTAATAATAAATCAGAGAACTCTAGGAGTAATAAAAGCTAGAAGCTCTATATATATTCTTATAAAAATAGAGATTAAGAGGAACTAGCTTATAGTATTTATTAACTATAGAGTATAGGAAAATTATATCTTACTAGTAGTAATTAACTAATTCTACTTACTATAGAGGAAGAAGAAAGAAATCTATATAATAGCTAATATAAAGAGTTTAAAATTTAAGTATAATAATAGAATTATTAACTTAGAGATTAATTATTTTATAATTAAAATCTAAAGAAAGAAATTTAATATTATATATAACTTAGTACTATTAGGAGATTATAATATTATATTAGAACTACTATAGCTATAGAATATAAATCTACTAATTAATTAGTATATTAGCTATATAGAGTAATAATACCCTCTTAAGTATTTAGATTAGAATTAATAGAAATTAAAATTTTATTAGATATTAGAAAAATATATTTATTTTTTAATATCTAAAGGTACTACTATAAAAAATAATAATAACTTATAATAATAAGTAGATATAGTAATTATAGTTTTAATAGTACTATAATCTAGAACTATAAAAAACTTATTATAATAAGAACTAAGATAAATAATATAAATCTTAGATTAGATATAGAAATAAGAATAGCTTCTAAATATAGATTTAGTACTAATTAATTAGAAATAACTAATAAGAGAATAATAATAAAAATATAAAGTTAAATATAATTAATAGTAAAAAGAAATAGAAAAACTACTTCTAGAGTTATTTAATATTAGAATCTAGAAATAGAGCTAAATAAGTAATTAATAAAAGATATAATAGAATAAAAAAAAGAATATCTAGTATAAATATATATAGATAAAGTATTTAAAAGAGAAAGAATAGCTAAGAAATATCCTAGAAGAATATAGAATTTATAATAAACTATTTAAAGAAACTTTTAAAACTAGTTTATCTAAATATAGTTAGTAGGATTATAAAATCTCTATTATTAAAGAAAGAGAACTAGCTTTTTATAAACTTTATAATCTTATAAAACCTTAGTTATAAATACTCTATAAATATATTAATAATATATTAATAAAAAGCTATATATAAATATTAACTTTATTTATAGAATATTCTATAATATTTATACTAAAGAAAAATAGTAAACTCTATTTAATTATTAACTACTAATAGTTAAATAAGATTATATATAAGAATAGAATACTCTTACTACTAATTATAGAACTTAGAAACTAGCTATAGGGGAAATAATAGTTTATTATACTAGATCTTAAAAGAGCTTATAACCTAATATAAATTAAAAAAGAAGATAAATAGAAAATAGTATTTAGAATAAAGTTTAATCTCTATAAATACCTTATAATACCCTTCAGACTAATAAATATACTTATAATATTCTAATAAATAATTAATTAAATACTTTAAGAATATCTTAATATCTTTATAGTTATTTATCTTAATAATATTTTAATCTTCTTAGATAATCTAAAAATATATAAGAAGTATATATATAAGATCTTAAAGAAACTAGAAGATATAAAACTCTTAGTAAAACTAGAGAAAAGTTATTTCTATATATAAGAAGTTAACTTTCTAGAATATACTATTTAATCTAATAAAATATAAATAGAATAAGATAAGATTACTATAGTTAGAGACTAGGAAATACTAAAAACTATTAAAGAAGTATAAGCTTTTCTTAGATTTACTAATTACTACTAATAATTTATTAAAAACTATAGAAGGATTATTATACCTCTATATAATATTACTAAAAAAGGAATAGAATTCTAATAGTATAAGAAATAGTAAAAAGTATTTTATAAAATTAAAAACTAAATACTTTTAAAATCTATACTATAGATATTTAATTCTATAAGAAAAGTAGAACTTAAAATAGATATATTAGATTTTATAATTAGTATATAAATTAGTTAAAAAGATAATAAAGAAAGACTATACTCTATAGTATTTTATTTAAAGAAACTATATAGAGTAGAACTTAATTACTCTATTTATAATAAAGAGTTTATAGCTATTATATATATATTTAAAGAATTTAAATACTACTACTTAGGAATAATATATAAGGTTAAGATATATATAGATTATAAGAATATCTAATATTTTACTATAATCTAGTAGTTTAATAAAAGATAAATCTACTATACTAAATATCTATTCTAATTTAATTATAAAATAATATATTAAAAAGGATTAGAAAATAGAAGAGCTAATACTCTTAGCTATAAATTAGAATATAAGTAAACTATATCTAGAATAAATAGATAGTTATTTATTATAAATAATAAAGAATACTTAGTATAAAAAGCCTTAGGAGTTATACTTAAGGAAATAGTATATACTAAGATCCAGATAGATATTATTCCTAGTTTAAAGAAATTATAATAGAAAGTAAAAATAATACTTATTAAGAAAATCTATAAATACTTACTTTTAGAATACTAAGGAGTTAAGAAAATATTTAATAGAATTAAATAATATTATAATTATCTAGATCTATAAAAAGAAATATAGATTATAGTTTTAGAATATAATATATATATATAAATTAAATCTATATAATATAAACTATATAAAAAACTTAAACTAATTTTAGTATTAGAATAATTATAATAATTAGTATTTTTTAATTATATTATTAAGTTATTAAAATCTAAAGAACTTATAACTAGAGTAGAATATAATAGTATTCTAATAGTTATTAATAGATTTATAAAGTATAAATACTTTATTCTATATAAAGAAGTAAGCTCTATAGAAGATCTTATATACTAGTTTCTATAATATATAGTTAGCTACTATAAATTACTTAATAAAATAATATTAAATAGAGAAATAATATTTATCTCTAAGTTCTAGTAATTACTTATAGTATAAATAGATATAAAGTATAAGCTTTTAATAGCTTACTATCTATAAAGTAATAATTAAATAGAATATTTAAATTAAACCTTAGAATAATACCTATAAGTATATATTAACTATAAATAGAATAATTAGATATAACTATTACTAATAGTATAAATTATATATAATAGTTCTATATAAGAATTAATCTAACTATTATTAATATATATAAACTATAGTTATAAATCTAAATTTTAAAGTTAATTAGAATTTAATAAACTAAATATACTAATTACTATATTTATAAAAGAAATATTATACTTATTATATATAGAAATAAAGATAAAACTAGAATTTCTTTAGAAAAGAATAAAAAAATACTATAATAAAATAAAATTAAAAGGATTAATTTTAAAAAAGAGAGATAAAGTTTATTTATTCTATAAAAATATTATAATAATAAAGCTAAATAATAAATTAGATTATAAAAAACTTAAACTATTTAAAATTATTAAGAAAAAATTAGATATTAACTATAAATTTTTACTACTAGATATAATATATATTTATCTAGTTTTTTATATTTTATTATTTAAAAAAGTATTAGGAAATACTCTAGATTAAGATTATCTAATTAAAATCTATAAAGAAAAATATAAACTAGAGAGAATTCTAAAGAAAGAAATTAAAAATAAATAAATATTTTATTTAGTTAAATAGAAAGAGTATACTAATTAAGATAATATATAGAAACCTATTAAATATCTAAAGAAATACTAATATCTAATTTATTAGTTCTATTAGAAGGAAAAAGAAAAGCTAAATTAGAAAAATTCTCCCTAAGATCTAATAAATTTAAATCTATTTTAGAAGTAATCCTAGAAAACTAGACTTCCTCTAAAGTATATTACTTAGAAGCTTTAAAAAAGCTAAGAACCTAATTAGAGAATAATTACTTCTTCTTATTAAGTTCTTAAAGATTATACTGAATTTCCTACTATATCTTACTCTTAATATATCTATATACTTTATAAATATACTAAATATACTCTAAAGTAGTAGAAAGATTACTCTAGAGTTAAGTTATTTATTAATATAAAAGAAGAATCTTTTTATTTATATTAAATTCTTCTTTAACTAGTTTTTTCTATTATATTATTAATTTTTCTACTAGGTAAGAAAGTTAGAAGGAAAAATAAGGAAAGGGAAATATAAAGGAATACTTATAGTTAGATATAATTAGTATCCTATTATAATAATAACTACTTTAAGTATATTTATTATAATAAAATAATCTTCTACTAGGAAGAATAAAGTACTTTTTCTTTATTTTAAAATATAAAGTATATAGTATATTAGCTAGTAAACTAAATATTTAAATAGTAGTAGTAAGAAGAACTTATTTATAAGTCTTAGGATATACTAGCTTCTAAATATAATTAGATATAATAAATATTATAATATAGTTATTATATATAGAAAGAAGGAAAATATACTAAAATTATATAGAATCTTAAGAATAAGACTAATAGAGAGGGAATATTATATTATAAATAAAGGCCTTTATAATAGATTATATAGTTATATATACTCTATAGTCTAAAAGATAAAAGTAATAGGAGTAGTATACTCCTATTATAGAATAAAGCTAGATTACTAGAAGTAATATACTCTTTATACTCTATAACTAGTATATATATATATTTATTTTCTAGATAGAAAATACTCTTTTAGATAGTTATTAATATAATTATCTATATATCTATTATTACTAGCTTTATAATACTTATATATTAATAGTAATTTATATTATATAGTTTATAATAATCTAATTATACTACTTAGAATAATATCTAATTAGTTTAACTCTAACTTACTCTAGATCCCTATTTAGTATAAATTATCTAACTATTATAATTAAAATCTGAATTATTTATAGTTTATAGAAATACTTTTCTTTTTACTATTTTAAATAATTCTTCTATTATATTAATATATTCTTATTATAAGAATTATAATAAGTATAAATATTAAACTTTTTTATTAGATTCTTCTTACTATATAGAATATATATTATATAGCTAATTCTATTATAATATTCAGAGATTATTTATATAATAGATTTATTATATTAGGATTTATTATTAGTAAGCTAAATAGGAATTAGATATAGTAAAAAAGAAGTTAGAGTATATTAGTATAAAAATATATTATTTATATAAATAAAAGAAAATATAGTTTAATAAAATAATATAAGTAGTTTCTTATAGAATTAATAGTATAGAGAAATTAGAATAAGTTAAATAGAAGAAGATAAAGAAAGTAATTTAAAAATAGATTATTTTTTTATCTTCTATTTTTTTATTTAAACTAGTTTTCTTAAAAATTAAAATTAATTTAATATTCTTTTAAAAAGATATAAAACTATTTCCTTTATAGTTTATTAGAATAAATATTTCTAGTTCTAATAATATTATTAAATAAACTATTAATAATTCTTTAAATACTTAATAAATTCTTAAATATTATTTTAATTAGTATATTTTTTTTATTTAACTATATAAAATATTTATCTATTTCTAATTTCTTTTTTTAGAATTCTTTCTAGTTTATATTCTTCTTTATAAATCTTAATTAAATAATTTTAATTTAAAGTATTTTCTAATACTTTTTTAAATAATAAAATATAAAAAACTAAATAGATATATATTATATCTAGTAGTAAAAGTTTATAATTAATATTTAATTTTTTCTTTAGAATTTTAAATAGTTTAAATTCTTTATAATCTAATTTATTATTTAGTTTTATAGTTATAATATTTTTATAAAGTAAATAAACTTTATCTTTTTCTTTTAAAATTAATCTTCTTAATTTTATTTTATTATAGTATTTTTTTATTCTTTTCTAAAGAAATTCTAGTTTTATTTTTATTTTAATATATAATAAATATTATTATATAGTATAAATAACTATATATAAATAGATATTAAATTAATATTAAATCTATATTATTTCTAATAAAAACCTTCTATAGTAGTAAATATATACTATACTTATAGAGATAAATTAACTAATAATTTTATATAACTAACTTTTCTTATTTCTAAATAAGTATAATTTTAAATTAAATTAAAATAAACTCTAATATATTAATACTAAATCTAATCTAATAAAACTAATA
>JAPDLB010000154.1:0-11234 GCA_027569935.1 Clonostachys sp. G952 | reverse complement strand
TCGCCTGGAGGAAGGTCTCTATCCCGGCACTACCGGCCTCCACCGGCCGTTTGAGCATCAGATCCTAGGTAAGTCACACATTCACACATGCCCACCCCGGAGTTCGGTCGCGCGCCATTCTTGCCCGCTCCCACCGACGTCGGTCGCCAACGCCCGACCTACTTCAGTGGGAGCGGGCAAAAATGCAGAAAATCCGCGACCGAACTCCTCACCCACCTAATACCATGAACTCGCATACTAATCCATCCCTTCTATAGGTGCCAGCGAGACTGCCAGCAAACAATCATCAGCTATTCGAACCGTTGTGAACATGTCTGAGACTGGTACCGGCAAGACCAATACAGCAGTACTGGCGCTCGAGATGATGGTCCGGAAGAAGCAGCGGAGCTCACCTGATGCATGGAGGAAATACCGAGAGCTTGCTGGTCAGACAGGGAAGGAAGTCCCAGAGGTCTACTACACAGATCAGAAGAATGTCATCTTTACCACTGCCTCGGAAGACGAGACCGATGATACAGACATGGACGAGGACGCAGAACGTACAGCCGCGGCTACGGATGTCACCAAGGTCAAGATCCATGCCGAACTCGCCGAACAGGCGGGCATACCGACATTCGCCCCAACCCTCATCATCTGCCCCGTCGCCATCATCCCCGACTGGGTAAACGCGGTCAAGACGATGTTCGTGGGATACACGACCTACGTATACTACGGATCCTCGCTGAATAACCTCAGCATCAAGGGTTCAAGGCACCTCGGCCCAGCATCGCTCAAGCCACTTCTACAGTCACTCACACAGACTGGCCTGAAGTACAAGTCTTCCACTGCCCGGACCATCATCATCACCTCGCCGGGCACGTTCTACGGGAGACTCTTCCACAAGGAGTACATCCCCATCGTGTTCACAGATACAGACGACATGGAGATCGGGGACGAGGATGACAACCCTGCCGACGAGGATATGCTCCTCGTCGAGAAGGGAGTAGCTGTGAAGGCCTCACGGGCCACCGAGTGGAGGAAGAATAAAAAGCGAGTATACGAACACGACATCGCAACACGGAACTTCCACGAGACCGCGAAGCATACAGCTACGCATGTTCTCATTCGGTACAGGTGGGTGCTCGGGGACCTCTCCGACTATCACATCGACACCATCATCATCGACGAAAGCCATACGATCCGAAACCCATTCAGTGCCACCAGCCACGCGCTACAGAAGATGAACGTCGGTAGGTTCCAGCACCTCACAGCGACATCCTTGTATTCGACAGCGAAGGATGTCATGGTCATCCTGTCACTGGCTTGGAACCTGTACAACCTGAACTGGGACAACTGGAAGGCTGCCGGGGATCTCGAAGGCCTATTCCACCCAGATTACAACCCCGAGCAGGATGTCAACACTCTGGAGGCGAACGGGCGCACGTATACCACGAAGGGTCTGTTCACATACATGGGGCCAGGGGATGTCCTCGATGCATTCACAGCTGCATACCGCGAAGGGTTCCGCATGTGGATGCTATGCCCCGACCTGGTCTCGGAGATCGGCCGCGCGACCAAGTGGAGCACCCGAACAGGCCTCCTTGTCATACGCCCCATCTACGAAATGATCAGCTTGCGATTCTCGACCACGACGAGAATCATCAAGGAGGACGGTACGGTGTACTATGCAGGTATGAAGATCCCACCTGCAAGTATCTCGACCCACGAGGTAGCCTACGGGCCGGACCTCCACGACGAAGTGTCAGAATTCTGCAGGCAGATGGCGAGGAGCCTGCGGATCATGTCAAAGCAGGCGCTCGTGGGCGATGCAGGTGCCGCACCAGAGGGCGCAGCGCCCACCCAGCAGAAGGAGGAGCAAGCTCGCATGAATTTCGGCAACCATCGCAAGGCTATCATGGTGGCACTGGACTACCGCAACATCCGGCTCTTCCAGTCGACATCACTGTCGGGACTCCCAAACACGGATGCTGAGATCCGCAAGGCCACCGTACAGCTGCGAACCGGGAGGCCCATGACAGCGAAGGAAACCGACAGGGCCGCAGGCGCCCTGGACGAAGGGGGACCGGACCTGGCCGGGGCAGAACGTGCCGCCGTATACGCCAAGGAGGACATCCTCGGCGGCCTCATGACCCACCACTCGCAGACGAAGGACAGCGACCGCGACATCCTCCCCGGGACACGCGGCGAGATCATCCGGTGGTGCATGCAGACATCGCCCGCCTTCGCATGGCTCATCGAGTTCCTCCACCAGCACGTGCGAGTCAAGGGTAAGAGGGTCATCGTATTTGTTGATTTACCATATATCCAACAGTAAGTTCACCCACTGCTTATTTCTCGTCGACTTTTCCCGCCTCCCACTGAAGTGACTCGCGCAACGCCCGACCGACTTCAGTGGGAGAGCGGGAAAAAAATCCGAATCCAGATCCAGAATACTAATCACCCGTGTACAGAATCCTAGTCTCGGAGCTCAGAGTAGCCGGCTACAAAGTCGCCACGATCCGATCCATGGACAAGCCCAAGGCGCGGCAGAACGCCATCAAGGCGTTCAACTCTGAGACATCAGGCGTGGACGTCATCGTGCTCAACGTGAACACGAGCACAACTGGGCTCAATCTGCAGAGTCAGTGCCATACTGGCGTGGTGTTGGGATGGCACCACGCCCCCTGCAATCTCCAGCAGATAATCGGCAGAAACACCCGCCCTGGCCAGACATCTCTGTGCAACTGGCACTTCGTACATGTTGTGGATTCGTACCACGACCACCAGCTGCACTCGACCCTGAACAAGTGGGTTCGCCTGCTCGTTATCAAAGGCAACATCCCGACAACCCTGCCTACCATCGTCCAGGAGATGGTAGGCCATGAAATGCTCAAGACCCACATGAACCTATCCTTCAACAGGTTCGCGTGGACCGTGTACAAGGAGATCGAAGGTATGAGTATCCAGTACCACAACATCAGCGTCCGCAAAGTTGGTCACGCAGTCAGCATCTTCTGCAGGCTGTTTATGTCGTACAGCGAGGAGCTCATGGAAGCCGTCAAGGAACACATCCCGTTGCTCATCGCCACTATCAACCAGATTGGCATTGAGATGTCAATCTCCCAGCTTGATGCCATGCTCGTCCTTAACGATAAGGAGATCTGGGATGCACTGAGCCCTCGGCTCGGAGACTACATCGACCAGGTCAACGAGAAGCTCCAGAGCGACACACAGTACTCCCTCACATTCGAGGGCATCGCAGCCGGAGCAGACATTCGACAAGAGGTAGACGATGATGAGCTCGACGACGAGCACGCCAATGCAGACAACGAGGAGCAGGCGATCATTTCGGACGAGACCCAACCGAACAACGACACCCCAGAGCCAGAGGATACAGACTCTGGAGGCGGAGAGGAGCCATCGTCGAATAAAACTCCGGCTCCCACTGACATCGGTGGGAGCGGCGAAAAACCAGCCCGCCCTCTCGGCTATCTTACACCCGACCCTCCCCCCCACCCTCCTCTTCCTCTCGTCTCATCGGAATCCGCCCTTAGGCCTGCGACCGATACTGAGGCGGATGATATTAGCATGGGAGATATCCGTGATGAACCCTGGCGCGAGGATTCTGATTCATTGTCCACAGGTCTCGATAAGTTCAAGGACATGACCTTCAGGCCATTGCAGCGTACACTATTCACACCAGCAGACGAGGATTCCGATACCGCCTTGGGTCTTGAAAAGCACCAGCAGGCAGATGCGGTCAGACCGGTCGGCGAGGATGTAGGTGGGCCTCCCGATCACTCGATGCCTGTTGATAAAGATGAGGGGGCGCCCCATGCCCCTGGGCAGCCAGACGCATCCCTTGATGCCCCGGGTACTAGTCATGGACCCGAACTCCCAGTCCGACACCAAAGCACTACCGATGAGGGCCAGGAGAGGATAATCCCGGACAGCCAGCAGGACGAGGAGGTACCAACATCACCCGTCACCCCTACCAAGAAGCCTTCCAGGCACAGGAAGAAGCTGCCGACTTCGCAGCCAACGTCGCAGCCAATGTCGCAGCCGACAAACCGACGTGGGACAAGAGGACAGTCAAAGCGACAGCGGCAGAGCAGTGAGCAGGGAGACTCGGAGTCAACATCGCATAACGCGAAGAAGCAAAAGGCGAAATGAGTGACGACCACAGATTGAAAGTGAGAAGGTCCATCTGGCGGAGAATGATAATTTGGAACCTGAAGTAGAAGGCAATAAGAATAGTAACTCGGTATCTGGAAAGGAGATCTGGAGGTTGAATTAATGAAAAAATTGGTGCAGCTAGAAACCTACCTAGATACTCAATATATGCTCGCTTAACTCATCCCCCGTCCCGCCCAACTGCACTACTCATCAACTCCACGTACACTCCAGACCTCTCCTCCAACTCTCTCTCCTCTTCCAACTCTCTCCTCTTCCAACTCTCTCCCCTTCCAACTCTCCCCCGCACCAAACTGCCTTGACAACACCTGCTCCTACATCTCTTACCCTCCCACCATACGACGCCGATGGAGCATTCGTCGGAGTACTACACGGGCGGCTAGCAGCCCCCCGTGCCTACATCGCATGATCTGTCATCCCCGTACAACTTCTACCGCTTTATCGCGGAGAAGGTAGTCATCTCGGCACCCGAGTCACTGTGCCCCGGCACTCGCAATATCCGTGATCCCGAGCACGGGTGTGCCCATTGCACTGCATCCATCCTCTGGCCCCGCAAGGAGGACCTCAGTACTACCCTCGGTCACCCTGAACCGCTCGCATGCCGAGGTATGGGTCGATGCGACCGGTGCGTCTTCCACGGGGAGGAATGCAGGCCTATGCCGCATGTACTCTCCGATATTAACACGGAGCTGCACCGAGCAGCCGCATCTCATGATGATGTAGGTTATCTTGCCCAGCCTGCCCACCCCCCCCGAGACATCGATATGCTGACGGGAATATCTCTCAGGCTGCTGTCAATCAAGCCCGCAAGGCCATGTTCTCTGCCATGGAGCAGAATATGAACAATGCAGATGTCCACAAGGTATGCAGTCCCGGCAATACCACGCCAGCCAGGCTCACTGTACTGACTGCAGCCGTAGCTCGTTACTGACACGATGAGCCCGGCCAAGGTGTTCAGCTGCTTCCGGGCCATCGAGCCGGAGGAGATTCGACAGATCAAGTACGGTGCCTTCCAGATGGGCTGCCAGCATAGACTCAAGTACCTCCCCGACCACCAACCGCCAGGCTTCAATACTGAACTGTACCGAGCCGGCCTGGACGACTTCTACCACTCCAGCTGGGTCGCCGGGAATTGGAGACAGCAGCAGGCAGCCATGGTGGACAGGCCTGTAGGCGAGATCGGGAATATCGCAGAGCACCCGGCTGCAATCGATCCCCGTGATGTTGGTATCCAGTCAAATGAGGATATCTACAACGAGGCTATGGCACTCGGTGCCGGCAGATACTACGAGCCGGAGGACGACTTCCAGGAGTCCATCGAAGCCCAGTACTTCTTCAGGCGACAGTAGGCGGTGCCCGGAGCCGGCTGCCCAACATGTCGAGGCCAGCTCGGCAGTCTTCTCACGGGTAATTGGAAGCAGCTGATTCGATACAGCTGTATGACTGGAATCCAATGAACAGGAGAGAATAATAGAGGGGGCGGGAGAGAAGTATACATGGTCTGAACTCCTAGGTAGTTGTCCAGGTATTATAACCTTGATACTGAATTGAATCGATTACCAGACCACGCCTGTCCTTGCCCCTCTGTACTTACATATAGAGTTGACAAGTAGCTGCAACATCACTAGCCAGACCACTACAGCTCGTCCAATCCGTAGCAGTATTCATTTACCTGACCCTATCTACCTGCCAACCTAGGTATCTACCTGGCTACCAGTAGCTCCTTGGAGTCTGGCCAACCCATCCATACCCCAGCCCTTCCCTGTCACCTCTCCCGCCACACCCGCGACCGGATACCCAGCCCTGCAACAGTATGATCGCTCATCGGGTCCATGAAATTATACGACACCCTGCCCATCGTGTGCATATCACCCGCCGTCATCGAGCTGATGATACGCAGCAGAATCTCATATGCCCGCTGGTTGTCGCGCAGCATCGCCACCTCCTCCCCGAACAGGATACCGGTGTCAGAGGTCGGATAATCGCGTATGGCATCCTCGATATACCCCCGCGTCGCCTCCAGCTGAGCTTCGAGGCTTACTCCCAGCCCGTGCACGGCATCGAGGTGATCACGTCGCCTCGAGTCCCATCCCACGTCCCTTACTATGCTGCACAGCATCCGGTTCTTCTCCTTCAGGCGAGTCCTGTATGCACCAACAACCCCCAGTACCCTCTCGGACTCTTCTCGGTACGGATGGGCCCCGTCCTGGCCGCGCCTACCTCTCTGGGGGAGATGCCTGTCCTCAAAGATACCCTCCGCTCTCCTGCCGGGCACCAAGAGCTCGTCGTCGATCTCGCCCATACGCCTTGCCGACTCTGGCGAGATACTGATTGCAGCCCCCGTCCCGACGATGAGGGTACGCAGCATAACCCTGCCTATATCCAGGCTACGCCCGTACCTTGGTTCTGCCAGGTGGGCCTCGCCAATCCTGTAGTCCAGTATCATATCCGGCTTGAGTCCGAGTAGCCGAAAGGCAAACACCTCCACATTCCTATCCATTGCCCGCAGGATCGCCGTGCGCTCGGGGCTCACCTCCTCGTACTTGAATATATACGCAATATCCTCCTGCAGACCGATACATCTATCGTAGAAGGCTTCGATACTCCTCATCATGCTCGTATACCGCAGGTACGCAGTGACCACGGCCCTTGGCGGGTCGGGAGACAGACGTCTCTCCAGGGCCCGTACAATTCTCTCCGGCTCTTGGTCGAGATCCTCACTACTCTCGTCAGTGTCGGCCATGACTACATCTCCACCATATCCTCCACCGGCAGGAGCAGCAACAGCAGGAGCGGCACCCTGGCCGGCCCGGCCATGCACATTGTCAAGTACGGCCTGCCGTATGCCCGATAGTTCTCGTAGCCTGGCCCTGATATTGAGGTTGACGTACCGACCATGCCGCCTCGGTCTGCTTACCGCCCGCTGCCTAGCCCGCCGTGCAGCATCCATACGTCGCTGCTCGTCCCACGAGCGCACCGCGACACGGCCGGCGGCCTCCTGAATCCCCTGCTCGAAGTCCAGCTCGTCGGCCAGTTGCTCTGCATCATCCAGCTCGTCGGCCAGTTGCTCTGCATCATGATCCAGTTGGAAGGCGTCAAGCTCGGCCTGCGTGACCAGTTGTCGCACAGCATCCGATCGTCGCCGCTCGTCGAGTTCGGCCTGCATGGCCAGTTGCCGTGCGGCATCCGATCGTCGCCGCTCGTCGAGCTCGGCCTGGTCTGCTGCCTCTAGCTGTTGTAGGCTGGCGGCATGCTCATCGGCCCCTGCGAGCAGCTGGTTGTTACGCTCGACCTGTCGGCGCAGCTGCTCTTCGCGCTCGGCCATGAGCAGGCGCTGGGCCTCCCCCTCGACCTCTTCACGTACTCGCTCGGCGCTCGCGGCTCGCCTGATGAGTTCCTGCAGGCGCCGGCCCGCGTCGCTGCGAGTGCCACTCGATGAGCCAGACGCCCGACCCGGCGGCTGCCCACCCACACCGGCATACGGTAGCACATCGTCGCGTTCGCTTACAGGCGACGGGGCCCGCTCGTCTCGGTCCGCAGCCCGCCCCCTCCCCTGGGTCGGCGAGGTCTGCACCGCCTGGCTTACCATCGCCCGGTTTGGTGTAGATGGTACGCTGAAATGGGGTTGCGGCGAGTATACGGTCAAACTCCCCCGCGCAGACTGGGGATCTTCCCCCTGTGAAGGCGGTGGCAACGGCGTCCCCCCCCTCGCCAGGCGAGTTGAGCGTCTAAACGCGCGTGGCGGCGGCACACTCGACGGTGCATGGATGGCAGCTTCCCTGTTCCGACCCCGACCCCGACCTCGACCTCGTACGGAGTTGGGCATTCTATATCGGAATAGCAGGCCCTGTAGCAGCAGGCTGGTGCTTGACAGTTGATAGTATATCGCCGGGGTTGGCAAGTCCTGCTAAAATACAATTGCCTGCCGTACTATGGTTATCTGCTGCAAGGCAACTGTAGTAAGATGATTCTTGGTCCAAGATGACGACTTTCTGTAATGGAGTAGAACACCAGTGTCATAGGATGCCTGGATATCCCGATTTATAGTCTGCAGCTCCGGTAGGCACACAGGGCACATAGAGATACCTGCCCACTGTTATTAAAACAACAACAAAGGTTTCCCATTTATTCTCCCTTCCCGGATGGTTCTCCCTATTTATATGACAAAGATGGCACTTGTCTATACCTGCCACTGGACAAAGAGTAGCCTAACCATAGTACCAGCTCTATACCAGAGAACAGAGATAAACAGATACTGAATAGTTCATCTCTGTATGGAAAACAGATACTGAATAGTTCATCTCTGTATGGAACAGATAGCTATACCTAGTTATCAGCCTACATACATGTATATCTATACCTATTGATAATATACCCTTTGTATTCTATCCGTACCCCGTGACAGAGAACTAATCTCCCGAAGTTTGCTCGCTGCCCACTGAAGTCAGTCGGGGATGGCCCGACCGACTTCAGTGGGAGCAGGGAAGAAGTTGGATGACGAGAGTTGTAGCTAAAGGGACCGTAATTACAACACATTGTAAGCAAGAAACATACTTGTACAGAATACACAACAGACTTGCCTGTAACTACCAGCTTAACGTCGTACCAGTTCAATACACCCATGGATCCTGGGATCACTATCACCCTGCCATTCCAGATCGCCGAGTCTTGCCCACGCCTCGACTCTTTTCAGTGCATGAACAAGACACTTGCTGTCCCCGGCGGTCGACCGGTCAGCCGAGTACCAGAGAGAGAGTCTCCGGGTCCGAGTCTTCTGTATCCAGTCAACGAGTGCTCGCTGCAGTCCACGCAGGATAGTCCGGGACCTGGGCCGCTGTCCGTCCTCCACCGCACCGGGATGGGGATCCGGATCGTAGATGACCAAGACTTTGCCGGTCCTGCTTTGGATTATGGCAATAGTAAAGCAGTGCCAGTGATCCTGGTTCCAACCGGGATTAGCAACCCAGTTTGCCGTCTCGCTGCTGAAGAAGCCAACCCAGCAGCTCTTCCCACCCTTGTTGGAGCAGTAGAATTCCGAGATTGTATCCCGAGTATATGCATCGGGTATATAATGCCCCCAGTTAGCACGATGTCTCGCATCCCTAAAAGATACAGCCTTCGGGTGTATATAAGGTATCATGTGATGATTGCTGAATTGGCCGAGGTATATCCGGAGTTCGCTTCCTTGGGTACTTGGATCTTCTGGCGGCTCTGTGGCTAAGATGAGATATTGTAGGTCCATCTTTCGGTCTGGGACAGTCGGACTCGGTCAGATTGCAGATATCCTGTCTGTCATCCTGGACCATGCATCTATTATCCCTTTTTATACTTGTCCATAGTGTACGATCATCTCAAAGTAGGGTGGCTAGTACGATCACCAACCCCCTCACTTACTGTTCCTACCTGGACCCACACCTCAATACTAAACTATAACCCCGCACTTCAGCTCAGCCTACCCCTTAGTACTGAACCTCTACTATTTGGTAAATTCAGTAAGGGTAGGATAAAACAGAATAAAGAATATCTAGATTCTAGGTTAGGCAGTACTTTTACTGCTCTGGAAAATAAGATATTAGATATACTCTATATATATATATATTGGTAAATAATATAACAAAGCAGGAACTCTGAAGATGAGAAGATCAGTATAATTTCTCCTTTACTACTCGGAGAGAGTATAGTTTCAAGAGGGAGAAAATAGATACTGTACCCTATATATTGAGTATATAAGTATAGAGAAGAGAATTAGCCAGGTCTCTCTAATCTGTAAAGTCTAGAAGTATAGATAGTAGTCTGGAGATAACAGTATATAATAAATACTACTACTATTTGATATCCTAAGGACAAGCAGGAAGCGGAAGCTCCTTGATCATATCCAGTACTAACTTCTGAACATCTAGTATCCTGGACACCTCGTGGATCTCCTCACACCAGAGTATGATCTCCTCCCTTGTCCCGCCGCTCTTAGATAAGCCCGATTCGATCTCCTCCTCCAGAATACCGATAAGCACCCTTTGCTCCCATAGATATCTATCTCGGTCCCCGATAATCTCAATACCAAGACTGTTTTCTGATACCAGATACCAGATCTTAGGGTTAGAGGTCTTAGCCTTGATAAAACCATGCTCCATCTCCGATTTGATTGCTGAATGTATATCAAGGAGATCCAGGAAAACTAGCTTATTACCTACAAGCCAGTCATTCTGAGAGTCTACAGTCGGTACTGGTGTACTATCTGGCCTGTAGCAGGGAGTCTCTGTGCTGTAGTATTGGTCCCAGAAGTCTATAACCCCATGTATATAGTCCACGGTCCTGGCCTGTATTGGGGTAATCTCCTGTATATAAGCCTGCTCCTGATCTGCATCTACCACACCATCGATATCAGACTCGCTATCAAAGTCGATATCAGGTACTATAAATAGAGTGATCCTCTGACTGACTTCAGTGGGAGCAGGATATAATCTACCTGAGGTTAATAGAGTATAGGGTAAAGCAGAAAATATGGAAATACTCGATCAGCTCCGACTGACTTCAGTGGGAGCAGGATATAATCTACCTGGGGTTAATAGAGTATAGGGTAAAGCAGAAAATATGGAAATACTCGATCAGCTCCGACTGACTTCAGTGGGAGTGAAGTGGAAATACTAGATCAGCTCCGACTGACCTCAGTGGGAGTAAGTGAGTAGTAGTAGTAGAGGCGGTCTACCGGGTCGGGGTAGTATAGTTAGGGGACAGGAGGATTCTTAAAGGGTAAACTCCAGGATAAGATTAGGGTAGGTTAAAGAGATAGACTACTAGTTACTAGCTAGTAGGGGTCTTTTATAATTGATAGGGTTATATATAACATTCTAATTACAAGGGGGGGGCAAGCAAGGTAAGTAAGGTAAGACTGGTTATAGTTATGGTTATGGTTATGGCTATGGCTATGGCTATAGGTTAGGGTTAGGGTTAGGGTTAGGGTTAGGGTTAGGGTTAGGGTTAGGGTTAGGGTTAGGGTTAGGGTTAGGGTTAGGGTTAGGGTTAGGGTTAGGGTTAGGGTTAGGGTTAGGGTTAGGGTTAGG
>JAPDLB010000153.1:0-11259 GCA_027569935.1 Clonostachys sp. G952 | reverse complement strand
TAATATCCTAAGATCAGGCTATATATAATATAATCTATATAATTAGTTTTTAACTAAGTTCTAATCTATATCTAATCTTTAACTCTATTTTTTTTTACTTTTTATTATATAGCTAGCTAAGATATAGGTAATAGTAACTCTAAAAACTCTAAGAAGAGCTTATTAAGTATATAACTTAGCTATAAGCTCTAAAGGGAAATACTTATTATCTATAATTAATTATAATACCTTCCTAAGCTTATTATTACTAACTACCTCTTATAATAGTAATAATAGATATCTCTAATATAATTATCCCCTATAGCTAGAGCCTGATTATTATAAATAACCAAGTTCTTATATATATAATAGTAGTTATTAATAATAACTACTAGGATCTTTTTTTAAATATTAATTATTTAAGCTTATACTCTATTATAAATTTACTTATAGTAATAAAGCTATTCTCTTATATATAGACCTAGTAATTATACCTATTAAAACTATTACTCTATCTTATAGCTAGTAAGAGTATAAAGATAGATCTAATTTTTAATAATATACTTATAGAGAACTATAATAATATTCCTTTAGTACTTAATAATTATTATAATCTAAGGTATTATATATAGTATTAGTAGGTAATATACTAATTTAAGTTAATCTAGACTAAAGTAGCTCTTTAAATTAAATAAATATCTATTTTAATTAGTATTATTAGGTAGAAGAGAATTAAATAGAATAGAATTATTAGAAAGTTTATTAAATAGAAAAGTTAAATTAAATAAAGTTAATTTAATAATATCTAGTATTATAGTAGATTAATTAGTTATTACTATAGAATCTTTAAGAAAAAAGTAATAGCTAATTATAAAGTTACTATATACTAATTCTAAGACTAAATCTTATATTATATAGAGAATATATATATATAATAATTAGATTAAATAATATAATAATTAGAAATATAAAAACTATAAGGAAATTAAATAGAAAGTATTAGAATTAGTAATAAATAGTAATAATAATATAAATACTATTAAATTATATCTTTAATAATATTAGTACTAGGAAAAAAAACTATAATATATATATAAAGAAAAAATAATTTCTCTAATTAATAATAGAGATAATAATAACTTAGAGGAGTTAGAAATAATCTTTATTAATAAAAAGAAATAGAATATAGTATATAAAGAACTAATTATATTAATATAAATAAATAAAATTAAAGAATAAATAAAGAAGTTTTAATAATATTTATTTAAGAATATAATATAACTAAATATCTTAGAAAAACTTCTTTTTTATATATTAATAAATATAAACTAATATAAATAACTAAAGGAATAAATTAATTAAATAAAAAATAATCTAAACTATTTATAATAAGACTATAGTATAGTATAATACTAATAATAGATTAGAGAATCCTAGGAGTAATAGAAACTAAAAGCTCTATTTATATTCTTATAGAAATAAAGATTAAAAGAAATTAGCTTATAGTATTTATTAACTATAAAGTATAGGAAAATTATATCTTATTAATAGTAATTAACTAATTCTATTTATTATAAAAAAAAAAAGAAATCTATATAGTAATTAATATAAAAAGTTTAAAATTTAAATATAATAATAAAATTATTAATTTAAAGATTAATTATTTTATAAT
The DNA here is from genome assembly GCA_027569935.1 of Clonostachys sp. G952. Classification (NCBI taxonomy): domain Eukaryota; kingdom Fungi; phylum Ascomycota; class Sordariomycetes; order Hypocreales; family Bionectriaceae; genus Clonostachys; species Clonostachys sp. G952. The sequence goes on along the minus strand of JAPDLB010000153.1, from coordinate 9,608 downwards.
TAAAATCTAAGAAAAGAAATTTAATATTATATATAATTTAGTATTATTAGAAACTTATAATATTATATTAAAGCTATTATAATTATAGAATATAAACTTACTAATTAATTAGTATACTAATTATATAGAGTAATAATACTCTTCTAAGTATTTAAATTAAAATTAATAGAAATTAAAATTTTAATAAATACTAGAAAAATATATTTATTTTTTAATATCTAAAAGTACTATTATAAAAAACCTAAATAATAATTTATAATAATAAGTAGATATAGTAATTATAATCTTAATAGTATTATAATCTAGAACTATAAAAAACTTATTATAATAAGAACTAAGATAGATAATATAGATCTTAGATTAAATATAGAAATAAAAATAATCTTTAGATATAGATTTAATATCTATTAATTAGAAATAGCTAATAAAGAAATAATAATAAGAATATAAAATTAAATATAACTAATAGTAAAAAAAAGTAGAAAAACTATCTTTAGAACTATTTAATATTAGAACCTAGGAATAAAACTAAATAAATAACTAATAAAAGATATAATAGAATAAGAAAAAAGATATCTAATATAAGTATATTAAAATAAAGTATTTAAAAGAAAAAGAATAACTAAAGAATATTCTAGAAAAATATAGAGTTTATAATAAACTATTTAAAAAAACCCTTAAAACTAGTTTATTAGAATATAATTAATAGGATTATAAAATCTCTATTATTAATAAAAAAAAAACTAGTTTTTTATAAACTCTATAATCTTATAGAACTTTAGTTATAAATACTCTATAAATATATTAATAATATATTAATAAAAAACTATATATAACTATTAATCTTATTTATAAACTATTCTATAATATTTATACTAAAAAAGAATAATAAACTCTATTTAATTATTAATTATTAATAGCTAAATAAAATTATATATAAGAATAAAATACTCTTACTACTAATTATTAAATTTAAAGATTAATTATAAAGAAAATAGTAGTTTATAGTACTAGATCTAAAAAGAGTTTATAACTTAATATAAATTAAAAAAAAAGATAAATAAAAAATAATATTTAGAATAAAATTCAGCTTTTATAAATACTTTATAATATTCTTTAGATTAATAAATATATTTATAATATTCTAATAAATAATTAATTAATATATAATTCTAGACTTAGTTTTAAAAATAGTATATAATAATTTTTTTAGCTATTACTCTTCTTTTAAAGATTCTATAATAATAACTAACTAACCTACTATAATACTAAATACTATTAATTAATTTAACTTTTCTATCTAATAAACTTTCTAATAATTCTATTCTATTTAATTCTCTTCTACCTAATAATACTAACTAAATTAGATATTTATTTAACTTAAAGAGTTACTTTAGTCTAGATTAACTTAAGTTAATATATTATCTACTAATACTATATATAGTACCTTAGGTTATAATAATTATTAAGTACTAGAGAAATATTATTATAGTTCTCTATAAGTATATTATTAAAGATTAGATCTATTTCTATACTCTTACTAATTATAAGATAGAGTAATAGTTCTAATAGGTATAACTACTAGATCTATATATAAGAGAGTAGCTTTATTATTATAAGTAAACCTATAATAGAGTATAAGCTTAAATAATTAATATCTAAAAAGAGATCCTAGTAGTTATTATTAATAACTATTATTATATATATAAGGATCTAATTATTTATAATAATTAGGCTCTAGCTATAGGGGATAATTATATTAGAAATATCTATTATTACTATTATAAAAGATAGTTAGTAATAAGTTATAAGAAGAGGTAGTTAGTAATAATAAGCTTAGAGAGATATTATAGTTAATTATAGATAATAAGTATCTCTCTTTAAGGCCTATAGCTAAATTATATACTTAATAAGCTCTTTTTAGAGTTTTTAGAGTTACTATTATTTATACTTTAATTAGCTATATAATAAAAAGTAAAAAAAAATAGAGTTAAAGATTAGATATAAACTAGAACTTAGTTAAAAACTAATTATATAGATTATATTATATATAGTCTGATCTTAGGATATTATCTTTTATATATAGTAAAAACTCCTAAAAAAAAAAAAAAAAAAAAAATAATTAATTAAATATTCTAAGAGTATTTTAATATCTTTATAATTATTTATCTTAATAATATTTTAATTTTCTTAGATAATCTAGAAATATATAAGAAATATATATATAAAATCTTAAAGAAACTAAAAGATATAAAATTTCTAATAGAACTAGAGAAAGGTTATTTCTATATATAAGAAATTAACTTTTTAGAATATATTATTTAACTAAATAAAATATAAATAGAATAAGATAAAATTACTATAATTAAGAAATAGAAAGTATTAAAAACTATTAAGAAAGTATAAACTTTTCTTAGATTTACTAACTATTACTAATAATTTATTAAAAATTATAAGAAAATTACTATACTTTTATATAATATTATAAAAAAAAGAATAGAATTCTAATAGAAAGATAAATAGTAAAAAATATTTAATAAAATTAAGAATTAAATACTTTTAGAACTTATATTATAAATATTTAATTCTATAAAAAAATAGAATTTAAAACTAATACTTTAGATTTTATAATTAGTATATAACTTAGCTAAAGAGATAAAGATAGAATACTATACTCTATAGTATTTTTTTTAAAGAAACTATATAGTATAGAATTTAATTATTCTATTTATAATAAAAAGTTTATAGTTATTATATATATATTTAAAGAATTTAAATATTACTACTTAGAAATAATATATAAAATTAAAATATATATAGATTATAAGAATATTTAATATTTTATTATAATCTAGTAACTTAGTAAAAAATAAATCTATTATACTAAATACTTATTCTAATTTAATTATAAAATAATATATTAAAAAAGATTAAAAAATAGAAAAATTAATATCTTTAGCTATAAACTAGAATATAAATAAATTATATTTAAAATAAATAGATAACTACTTATTATAAATAATAAAGAATATTTAGTATAGAAAATCTTAAGAGCTATACTTAAGGAGATAATATATATTAAGATCCAGATAGATATTATTTTTAATCTAGAAAAACTATAATAGGAAGTAAGAATAATATTTATTAAAGAAATTTATAAATATTTACTTTTAGAATATTAAAAAGTTAAAAAAATATTTAATAGAATTAAATAATATTATAATTATTTAGATCTATAAAAAGAAATATAAACTATAGTTTTAGAATATAATATATATATATAAATTAAATCTATATAATATAAACTATATAGAAAATTTAAATTAGTTTTAGTATTAGAATAACTATAGTAATTAGTATCTTTTAATTATATTATTAAGCTATTTAAATCTAAAGAATTAATAATTAGAGTAAAATATAATAGTACTTTAATAGTTATTAATAGATTTATAAAGTATAAATACTTTATTCTATATAAAAAGATAAACTTTATAGAAAACCTTATATACTAGTTTTTATAATATATAATTAGTTATTATAGATTATTTAATAAAATAATATTAGATAGAGAAATAATATTTATCTCTAAGTTCTAATAATTACTTATAGTATAAATAGATATAAAATATAAGCTTTTAATAGCTTATTATTTATAAAATAATAATTAAATAAAATATTTAAACTAGACTTTAGAATAATATCTATAGATATATATTAATTATAAATAAGATAATTAGATATAATTATTACTAATAGTATAAATTATATATAATAATTTAGTATAAGAATTAATCTAATTATTACTAATATATATAAACTATAGTTATAAATCTAAATTCTAAAATTAATTAGAATATAATAAACTAAATATACTAGCTATTATATTTATAAAAGAAATATTATACTTATTATATATTAAAATAAAAATAAAATTAGAATTTCTCTAGAAAAGAATAAAAAAATACTATAATAAAATAAAATTAAAGAAATTAATTTTAAAAGAGAGAGATAAAATCTACTTATTCTAAAAAAATATTATAATAATAAAGCTAAATAATAAATTAAACTATAAAAAACTTAAACTATTTAAAATTTTAAAAAAAAAATTAAATACTAATTATAAACTTTTACTACTAGATATAATATATATCTATCTAGTTTTTTATATTTTATTATTTAAAAAAGTATTAGAAAATACTTTAAATTAAGATTATTTAATTAAAATTTATAAGGAAAAATATAAACTAGAGAAAATCCTAAAAAAAGAAATTAGAAATAAATAAATATTTTATTTAATAAAATAGAAAGATTATAATAAAAATAATAATATATAAGAATTAATTAAATATCTAAAAAAGTACTAATATTTAATTTAATAATTCTACTAGTAATATTAAGAAAGAAAAAAGAATAGAAAAATTAGAAAGAATTAAAATCTAATTAATAATTCTTATAGTACTAAGGGATTATACTATACTAATAGTTTATTACTCCTTTAAAATTACTTTCTTCTAAGTATAAATACTATTTTATTTATCTAAATTATATATCTTATAATAAAATAAGTACTAGGATTTCTCCTAAGCTATTTAATACTAATAATAAAAGTAAAATACCTTTATTAAAACCTTCTAGAGAGCTAGTTTAGATAAAGCTAATTTATTCTCTAAATACTACTTTTTAATAATTAAATATTTTATTATATATAAAATTAATAGGAACTAGAAAAATAAGAAATAAGAAATTATATATATTATAATACTACTTTAATACTATTATAAGATTAATCTAGTTTTATATACTTATTATAGTAGAAGAAAGCTTTAATTATATAATATACCTTCTTATATTTAAAATAATTTAAATAAGATATAGTTTTAATATCTATCTCTTTAATTAGGAATATAAAATACTTATACTATTATAACTTCTTAGATAAAGATTATAATATAGTTAGTAATATATAGAATAATTAAAAATAAAGAAATTATATACTAACTATTAGCTATAAAAACTAATCTTAAGAATAAAACTAATAGGGAGAGAGTAATATATTATAAATAAAGTATATATCTACTATATTATATAATATACTCTATCTTTTTTACTAATAAGAAATAGATTACTTTAGATTATTAGTAAGTCTAAATAATTCTTAGTTAGATTTACTCTAGATTACTAGTAAGCTATTATAAGCCCCTAGTATATATATATATTTATTTTACTAAATAGAAATACTCTTTTAGATAGTTATTAATATAACTATCTATATATCTATTATTACTAGCTTTATAATATTTATATATTAATAGTAATCTATATTATATAGCTTATAATAATCTAATTATACTATTTAGAATAATACTCTAATTAGTTTAATCCTAATCTACTCTAGACCTCTATTTAGTATAAGTTATCTAACTATTATAAGACTAGCTAAATCTAATAATTTCTTATATTCTTCTAAAGTTAAGCTTATAGTTTTTTTTTAGAAGAATTAAAAGAAACTAAAATAGAAGAGTTATTTACTAAAAGATCTTAAGATCTATAAACCTTATTAGAACCCTAAAGACTGTTTATAATAGCTATATTAGCTTTAGAGTTCTCTAGACTATACTTATAAGCTCTTTTAGTTTCCTCTTCTAAATCTATAGTTTTCTCTTCTAGAAATTTATAATCTTTAAAAGACTCTTTTTCTTCTATTATAGAAAAAGAGATTTCCTTATAATCTTTTTTATTTAAAGTAGGATTTTTAGGAATTCTAACTTCTAAGGAATAAAAATAGCTAGTATTTATTTCCCTATTATAGAAATTATAAAAGGATTTTAATAAGAGAGTTTCTATTTCTTTTAAAGTTAAAAAAACCTAATATAATCTATAAGTAAACAGGCTATATAAGCAAGCGAGCTACTTCTATCTATTCCTTATATAATAAAGTTAATTAAAATAATAACAGCTAATTATCTATAATAATAATACTAGAAATTAATTTATCAGATTCCTCTCTAGTCTCCCTATAGGTTTGGATATTATAACCAGGCTTTCTATAGTTACTATATTATAGAGTTTTTATATAAGCCTACTCTCCCTAGCTACTACTTCTATAGTTTTCCCCTCTTAGCTGCTTATTTATATCCTTCTAGTCTAATAGATCTATTCTATTCTATATAATTAGGAATCCTCTAAGCTATATATAGCTTTTTTTAGCTCTTTAGTACTTACTTAGTATCTTATTTACTATATAAAGATCCTGAACCTTAGTATATAAAAGAGCTACTTAGTATATTATTATAGTTACCCCCTTTATAAATTAATCTATTATAGTTAGTATAGAGGTTAGAGAGCTATTTTAATAAGCTGAAATTCAGGATTTAATATACTTAGACTATATACTTATCTTATATACAGTCTGTAGTATCTTTAGAACCTAGAGCTATTTTATCTTAGGCAGGGTCTCTAGTAGTATTAGTATTTATAGTACTATATCTAGCTTTAAAAGAACTCTCTTTAGATTATATAGTATTAGACTAGATCTAATAAAGCCTATCTAGATATTTTCCTTTATAAAGAAGTAGAAAAAAGCTATATAAAAGGAAGAGAGAAACTTAAGCTTACTAATATAGGTAATATATATCTATATTAGCTTCTTAATCTCTCTTCTATATAACTACTTTAATAGTTTAAAGCAGCTAATATCTAATAGCTAAAGAAAATAAGAGAAGTAGGGAGATATATAGACTATAATAATCTTCTGCTCTTAATAGTAAGTCTTAAAGTTAGCTAAATAGTAGCTCTTATAGCTATTAAGGATTAGTATTCAGAATACCCCCTTTATATAAGGAGCTATATAGAAATTAAAGTACTTAATCTAATCCAGACTAATCTTATTAGTAGTCTAGCTATTCTTAGTTATTATAAGCTGCTAATTATATAGTAGATTATATTCCTAATACTAGTTCTTAAGATAATATTAAGTAGCTAGAATAATAAAAGAAGGGATAGCCCAGCTAGCTATATTTACCTCTTAGATTATAGTTACCTACTCCTAGTTATTAGGCTGAACTAGCTTAATCTTTATATAACCCTCTGAGGTAGTAACTACTATTCCAGAAAAGATCCCTATTATAAAGCTAGTCTTATTAAAGTTATATAGATCTTTATCTAGAATACTATATTTTACCTTTAGATTATATATAAGAGTAAACTAAGGTCTAATAATCTTTAGATCTTTATATTTAGCCCTCTAATAGTTATATTTCTAAACCTAGTATATATAAAGCTCTAGTTACTACTTAATAAAATTAGAAGCCTAATTAACTCTAACAGGGGGTATATTATATATATATAGTAGGATATTAGCTATTTCCTTAATACTATATATCCTAGAGGGAAATATATATATAGATAGCTTAATTATATATAAGATAATAGCCTTCTCTTCAGATTTTATAAAATTTATTAAATTAGCTTAAGTATTATATCTTACTATATAACCAGTATATTACTATATTAAGATTATTCGCCTAATCTTATAGGTCTTAGCTATAGCTTAAAGGGTTAATTTTAGATTATTTTTAAGAGCTTAGATAGTAAGAAGTATTCTTAATTTATATAGAAGCTCTATTATATTATATTATAGAGGAATTAATTGAATTAGATAAAGATAGATAAAATTAATAGAAGTAGCCTGCTTGTTTATATAGCCCGCTCACTTGTAGATTATATTATTTTTCTTTATATTTAATAACTTATAGTAGGTTTTATTTTTAAACTATAATCTATCTCCTATAAGAGTTCTATCTAAGATATAGTATTTTAAACTACTAAGAATTATAATAATTAGATAACTTATACTAAATAGGAGTCTAGAGTAAATTAGAATTAAACTAATTAGAGTATTATTCTAAGTAGTATAATTAGATTATTATAAACTATATAATATAAGTTACTATTAATATATAAGTATTATAAAGCTAATAATAATAGATATATAGATAATTATATTAATAACTATTTAAAAGAGTATTTCTATCTAGGAAATAAATATATATATATATTTATTATAGAGTATAAGAAGTATACTACTTCTAGTAATCTAGTTTTATTCTATAATAAAAGTATATTACTCTAGTTACTTCTATCTTTTAGACTATAGAGTATATATAACTATATAACCTATTATAGAGATCTTTATTTATAATATAATATTCTCTCTCTATTAGTCTTACTCTTAAGATCCTATATAATTTTAATAAGTTTTCTTTCTTTCTATATATAATAACTATATTATAATATTTATTATATCTAACTATATCTAAAAGCTAGTATATCCTAAGATTTATAAATAAGTTCTTCTTATTACTATTATTTAAATATTTATATTACTAGCTAATATACTATATACTCTATATTTTAAAATAAAGAAGGAGTATTTTATTCTTCCTAATAGGAAGTTATCTTATTATAATAAATATACTTAAAGTAGTTATTATTATAATAGAGTACTAATTATATCTAATTATAAGTATTTCTTTAAGTTTTCTTTTTCTTATTTCTTTTTCTAATTTCCCTACTTAATAAAAAAATTAATAATATAGTAGAAAAAACTAGCTAAGGAAGAATTTAATATAGATAAAAAGATTCTTTTTTTATATTAATAAATAATTTAACTTTAGAGTAATCTTTCTACTGCTTTAGAGTATATTTAATATATTTATAAGATATATAGATATATTAAGAGTAAGATATAATAGGAAATTTAGTATAGTTTTTAAGAACTTAATAAAAAGAAGTAATTATCCTCTAATCAGATTCTTAGCTTTCTTAAAGCTTCTAAGTAATATACTCTAGAGGAAGTTTAGTTTTTAGGAATTACTCTTAAGATAGATTTAAATTTATTAGATCTTAAAAAGGATTTTTCTAATTTAGTTTCTTTTTTTTCTTCTAGTAGAACTAGTAAATTAGATATTAGTATTTCTTTAGGTATTTAATAGGTTCCTATATATTATCTTAATTAGTATATTCTTTCTATTTAATTAAATAAAATATTTATTTATTTCTAATTTCTTTTTTTAGAATTCTTTTTAGTTTATATTTTTTTTTATAGATTTTAATTAAATAATCTTAGTTTAGAGTATTTTCTAATACTTTTTTAAATAATAAAATATAAAAAACTAGATAGATATATATTATATCTAGTAATAAGAGTTTATAATTAGTATCTGATTTTTTCTTAATAATTTTAAATAGTCTAAGTTTTTTATAATCTAATTTATTACTTAGCTTTATTATTATAATATTTTTATAAAGTAAGTAAATCTTATCTTCTTTCTTTAAAATTAATTCTTTTAATTTTATTTTATTATAGTATTTTTTTATTCTTTTCTAGAGAAATTCTAATTCTATCTTTATTTTAATATATAATAAATATAATATTTCTTTTATAAATATAATAGCTAGTATATTTAGTTTATTAAATTCTAATTAGTTCTAGAATTATAGTTTATAACTATAGTTTATATATATAAGTAATAATTAGATTAATTTTTATAATAAACTAATATATATAATTAATACTATTAGTAATATATATATATAAAAATTCAGAA
>JAPDLB010000152.1:0-11323 GCA_027569935.1 Clonostachys sp. G952 | reverse complement strand
TAGATTTATATAAATAGATAGCTATTCTTAAGATATAGCTTTTCTTCTAGTTAGTCTCTATTCTCTATAAATACTTATAGTAGTACTAAGTAGACTATATAATAAAATAATAAATTAAATAGATATAACTATTAGATCTATAATATTAAAAGTAGCTTTATTATTATAAGTAAGCTTTTAATTAACTAGAGAGATATATAATAAATATAGTTAGTAAATAGCTATATTAGATTATTTTAAATAATAATTATTATTATTTTAAGAGTTTTATTAGAAGTATTAATCAGACTCTAAGAGATTAGAATATTTATATTAGATATTATAGCTATAAGCTTTAAGTTAGAAAGAAAAGATAGTTATTATTATTAGATAATAAGTTTTCCCTCTTAGGAGCTATAGTTATAGCTAGATTATTTATATATCTAGCTATATAAATAGCTCTTATTATTAGAGTTTTTAAAATATTAATATCTATATTTAGACTAAAAGTATAATATTTAATTTTATTTTATAGTATTAAAGGTTTAGATATAAACTATTAATTATATTCTTAAAAAATATATATTAAATTATATATTATCTAATCTTAGGATATATTTTTATTTATAGTAAAACTAATAGAAAATAATTTATATAATTAGTTTTTAATTAAATTCTAATTTATATTTAAATTTTAATTTTTTTTATTTTTTTTATTATATAATTAGCTAAAATATAAATAATAATAACTTTAAAAACTTTAAAAAAAGCTTATTAAATATATAATTTAATTATAAGCTCTAAAGTATTATATAATATAAATAACTATATATAAATAGATATTAAATTAATATTAAATCTATATTATTTCTAATAAAAACCTTCTATAGTAGTAAATATATATTATATTTATAAAAATAAATTAACTAATAATCTTATATAACTAACTTTTCTTATTTCTAAATAAATATAATTTTAAATTAAATTAAAATAAATTCTAATATACTAATACTAAACCTAATCTAATAAAACTAATATTCTAATCTAAATATAATTAAAAATAATCTAAACTTTAAATAATTAATTTTTAAAAGCTATTTCTATTCTAATTAATTTAATATAGTATATAATATATTAAAACTATAAATTATATATTAGATTATAATAGATCTATATAAGTAAATAGTTATTCTTAAAATATAGCTTTTTTTCTAATTAGTTTTTATTCTCTATAAATATTTATAATAATACTAAATAGATTATAAAATAAAGTAATAGATTAAATAGATATAACTATTAGATCTATAATATTAAAAGTAGTTTTATTATTATAAATAGATTTTTAATTAATTAGAAAAATATATAATAAATATAATTAGTAAATAGCTATATTAGATTATTTTAAATAATAATTATTATTATTTTAAGAATTTTATTAGAAGTATTAACTAGACTTTAAAAGATTAGAATATTTATATTAAATATTATAATTATAAATACTTACTAGATATCTAGTAATTAATTAATTAAGTAATTAGTATTTTAAGTTAAAAAGAAAAAATAGTTATTATTATTAGATAATAAGTTTCCCCTCTTAGGGGCTATAGCTATAGCTAGATTATTTATATATCTAGCTATATAAATAGCTCTTATTATTAGAGTTTTTAAGATATTAATATCTATATTCAGACTAAAAGTATAATATTTAACTTTATTTTATAATATTAGTAAATAATATATTAATTTAAATTAATTTAGATTAAAATAACTTTTTAAATTAAATAAATATTTATTTTAATTAATATTATTAAATAAAAGAGAATTAAATAGAATAGAATTATTAGAAAGTTTATTAGATAGAAAAATTAAATTAAATAAAATTAATTTAATAGTATTTAATATTATAATAAATTAATTAGTTATTATTATAGAATCTTTAAAAGAAAAATAATAGCTAATTATAAAATTACTATATATTATTTCTAAAACTAAATCTTAAATTATATAGAGTATAATTATTTATATTATATAATAATATTTATATATAATAAATTATTTATAAATTCTTACTAAATAATAGAAAATTTAAATCTTCTATTAATTCTACTTTAATTAATAATCTCTAGCTATAGTAAATTATTATAAATATAGCCTGTTTAGCTCACTGTAGGGTAGGCAGCCAATATGGACTAGCATATCTCTGCGGACTCGACCAGCCTGTCTTCTGTTAAAACGAATAATTACTGTGTTACTGACCTAGCCGTCTCCCAATAAGACAAGCAATTGCTGTATAGCTGAACTAGGTATCTCCTATTAGGATGATTGGTCGCTAGTAGTACCGTATGGTTGCGCTATTCAGGGCTGGTGGATACCACAGTCCCATATTGTGTAACAGCGAACAGCAGGTGAGATCAAAAACTGCCTGTATAAAATAATATAGCGATTAATTGAGGTTGCAGCATTCAGAATAGAACGCAGCACAATTAGCAAACAATTTCAATGGCTTATTATCTATTGAATTTCAATTCTAACATGCAGTATCTAAGGCGCTGACTCCGTCGCCGTAAACGCCAAGTAATCGTCAACTTCCTGCCCCAAGTCAATCGTCCAAGAGCCTGTATGCTTCGGGCTCCATCCGAGCTTGCGGCCCAGAACAGCCTTGGTACGTGAGCTGCGGCGCAGTAAGTGATGTGAACTCTTTCATAAGTGACAAAGACATGGAAACTTACTTTCCCGCAAATGGTAATTCCGCCAAGGTCAGAGGTAAGTCGGGCATGTAAAGATCGGCAACCGCTGGCAAATCAAGTGATTTGACCTCATCGGACTCGATCACGCCTCGCTCCTTCAACACGGTTGCGAGAGCCTGAGAATAAGAACCGATCGTATGCTCCCCGCTCTCGCAGAAGTAAATGCCCCTTTTGCCGCTGGGGATCTCCTGTCCATCGTGGATCCTGGCCAGCAAGGTATTCAGCAGGCTGGCAATGTCCTCAATATGGACGTGGTTGTAGACCGATGTCCCCTCTCCAATCATAGCCACATAGCCGCACTGCTTTGCCGCCTCTACCATGATGGGGAGCTGGAAGGTGAACTTGTTGAACTCCCCACGGCCTGTGCCGTGGATTATGGGGGGGATCACAATATATGTGGACACGCCCGCCTTCTCGCCATGCTCGACAATAACGATATCCGTAGTCCTCTGAGGATAGCGTTCGAACGATTCACGATACTTCTCGTACGAGTATATGTCTTCTTCATCTGATTTGACGCGGTTGTCGGTAAACTTACCCGTCACCGGACGATCGCTAAAGTTGGAAGTGCCGGAAATGGAGAGAAAGTGAACTTCTGCCCAAGCTCCCTTTGTCTCTTCTCTTGTCCAGAGATGAGGGATTTGGCGGCAGTAGGATCCCATCCTTGACCTGTATGGACGATAACTGTTGAAGATATGTTAGAGAACATAATAGCAAATACTTAGATGGGCTACAGGGCTGGACATGCTGTCAAAGTCTTGACCGACCCTGGTAAGAAGCTCTGAGTCGTCGAACGTCTCAAATAACACAGGTGTGATATTGTTGGCGCGGGCGAAATCGGCCTGGCCCTTTGTTCTCACGAGCACGGAGATGTGGTAATCGTTGGCCCAGTCATTGCTCCCGTCCAAGAGCGTGGCGAGAAATGTGCCCCCACTGTATCACATAAGGCATGCTCAGTCTTCAAAACCACTGCGACGGCTTGTTTTCATGAGACTTACATGTATCCGGAGGCGCCAGTGATTAAGATGGATTTCGAAGCCATTTTTAGTTCAGTCAGGGTTTGGTCAAGGCTAGTGTATCGAAGAACTACGGTAATCGAACTTGTGCAGTCATGAGCCAGGCTTTATAACAAACACATGATGCCAAGACAAAGCTACTAACACAGTAAACTCCGCTCGTTAGAATGTACACAACATATTGATATACGGAATAATCTGCGACATAGTATAGCCAAGTTCCGTGAGAAGGGCAAAGCGTGTGATGGGTTTTGCAAGTCCGCTCCGCAGGTTGCGGACTTGTTGTTGCAACACTACATATGCGAACCCGAAGGACACCTGGGCTAACCTCGAGGAAACCAAAAGCGAGGAAGATGCCGAGGGGTTCAAACGGCTTAAACTAAAGAGGACCTAGCGAGAGCAACGAGTTGTGCTGCGGAATGGGATAGCCTCGCACTAGATCCGACCGTTAATACCAGTAGGCCTTTTTGGAGTCTTGAGATGGGGCCCTCGGGGGGGCACAAAGGAAGCAACAAGGAGACTCTGGGCGACTTGAAGTAGTCCTTGCCACGATGCATTTCAGAGATGACCAGGATATAACTCGCCACAGCTGGGTTATTTGATCAATACTACTACCCTGTGATGTGCTACTTGATGCAAAGTCTGCGAGCGCGTTCCAATGATGAGATGTCGACCGCCATGGGCGAAACACGGCATCATTCCGGCTATATGCAGTTTGGCATGTAAACAGCCGAAACCATAGATTTTAAGTGACTACTCGCCATCTCCGGTAGAAGACTTGATGAAATGGCATGCTCCAGCTGACACGTAACAGGTCAGATTCAGGTAGCTCTTCCAACCTTCTAATGATTTCGCCCCTGATCGATGAGCGTACGGGGTGGCGCGGTAATCAACCTGCGGCAACAGGACGAGCCGCATATCGATACCCAGAAGCACATTACCCTCGGCAGATTCCCGCCGTAGGTGGTCAAGGACTGGCCATCTGCAGGTAGGACATGCCGCCATCATGAAGCATCCGGCCATTCCGCAATCTCCACGGCCAATGGACCGCCAGCGAGTTACAGAGTCGCATCTTATTAATTAGTGGAGAATGACGCCTTTGCGTATCGTACCCCCTCGTTATTAACACGTATTTACACATAATGCCTCGAGTGGAGGGAGGGTGCAAGTGGTTGGCTCCGGCGTAAAGTGAACAATCACCCCTGTGCGCTCTCTTGGACTCTTGTCAGGGAGAAGTGCCAGTATACGCACAAGGCTCGACAGAAGCGCCCGACTCAACAGTGGGATCGAACCCAATAACCTACCTCGTCGCAGAGCATAGACCAGACCTGGTCCCGTTGCAGGAGTTGTACATATTCTATCACGCAAACCCCGAGCTGTCGAACCACGAAGTCGAGACGGCAGCCCATATTGCTAAACAGCTGCGAGGCATCTCCCCAGATCTCATCATCAAGACTGGAATAGGCGGCCACGGTCTCACTGCGACGCTGCACAATGGCGAGGGCCCGACAGGCCTGCTGCGTGCCGACATCGACGCGCTGCCCGTCCTGGAGCTGACCAATCTGCCGTACGCCAGCCGCAAGCGCCACCGAGATGTCCACGGGGTCGACAAGCCCGTCATGCATGCCTACGGCCACGACATACACATAGTCTGTCTCCTAGGCGCTGCGAGGCTCCTCGTCGGTGCCAGGGCCGCGTGGGCAGGGACGGTCGTCTTCCTCTTCCAGCCGGCCGAGGAGCGCGGCACCGGCGCCGAGGCCATGGTCCGCGATGGCCTGTACGACCCGGAGAGGCATGCGGTGCCCGTTCCCGACGTGGTGCTCGGCGGTCACGTCGTCCCTCTGCGTGCGGGAGTCAATGGAACCCGTCGAGGGCTCTTCGCGACCAGCGCCGACAGCCTCAAGGTGATGCTGCACGGCAAAGGGGCCCACGCATCGTCACCCCATAAAGCGGTTGACCCGATCGTCATGGCCTCGAGCGTCGTCCTCAAGCTGCAGACGATTGCGTCGCGCGAGGTCGATCCCGCCGATACGGCCGTTGTAACGGTGGCAAGCGTCCATGCGGGCGATGCCGAGAATGTCGTTGCCGATGACGCAGAGCTGGCCATTGACACACGATCCATCTCGCCCTCGATGAGAGAGCGTGTGCTCGCCCGGATCATATCCATCGTCCAGGCCGAGAGCCTCTCCTTCGCAGGCGACGCAAGAGCCCACGATCAAGACGACCAGGTCATACCCCCTGACGGTGAACGGTGCTGCGACGACTGCTCGGCTCGAAGAGGCCTTCGCTGCACACTTCAGGGAGGCAACAGGACAGTATCAGCGGGACCACCCGTCGGCTGAGTGGGAGCGAGGACTTCAGCATACTGGCGTCGTCGGTGGAGAAGCCGTATTGCTTCTTCTCGCTTGGCGGCATCGACCAAGACGTGTGGGACGAGGCCGAGGCCAGCGGCTAGCCGGAGAGCAAGATTGCTGGGAATCATTCGGGACGGTTTAAGCTGGCGATCTCGCTCACGCTGCAGACTGGGCTGGACGGTTATGCCGTGGCGGCACTCGCTTTCCTGTCAGCACAGTAGACCGCGGGTAGATTACGTACATGGGTAGTAGTCATGAAGAAAGGGCGCTGATATAAGAAGAAATTTATCTATTGAGTTGAATGAAGCGATTTATCCTAGCGACTCACCACACGTCTGAACAGGTTAGCGGGGAGGAAGAAGCATATTCATTAAGAATTCGTTCATGCTGGAAAATCAGCTGCGGCTGAGCTCAAGACATGATAGTGGCGTCAAGTAGCGCGCTGCAACCCGTCAGCTGCCATCAGCCCAGAAGACGAGAGTGACACTGCCTATCCTTGAAGCGGGAAGCCAAGAACGCCAACATGCAAGTTTGATGAAACTAGCGAAAAACTGACCCTAGTAGTGGTTGGGGGTGTTGAGTCAAAACCCTCAAGTTTCTGAATTCTTAGCATCAAGAAGAGCGGCTTTTTTTGACTGACCCAATCCCCTCCATCAACCATCTTTCAGGGCTTCATGGGATAGTGAATGCTTCATCAGCAAGCGGATGATGGAGAGAACCGGTATCATTACAAGATTGCGACGATTAGGCATTTCATCGCTCCTGGCTCTGTTCTCTGGGGGAGCTATTCTAACCCTCGTGGCCGTGAACGGCCTTGTATCACCAGATGGCGCCTTCGATAATCCTGCAAAAAACGAGCATGAGTCTCGCTTCTATTTCGGGTCCAATTATCACCTGCAAGTGTGGTTAGCCATCGTCGGCATCGCGTTTGGGCTTCTCTCCTATGGCTTTGGGGAAGCATATGTCCACCTTTTCGACTGGTGGTGCAGTCGCCAGGCAATGAAGGATGCCGGGCTCGACTATGGCCGCTATCTCAACTCTCAGCCCCGTGCGCCCGTTCTCTATGGACTGAGAGGCTTCCCGGCCTTTGCGACGCTCCGTTACTTCACCGTTCTGGTCTCAGTTGCTGCCTCCATTGGTTACAAGTTTGGTATCATCGACGTGACCACCTACGCCTATGATCAAGTCGAACCCCGTCTAGTCGAGCTACGACTGCCACCAATTAGGGGATTGGGCGCTGATGGAACTCCCAGTCCGTGGTTCAGTGACGCGCCTTTAGGATCGAGTAATCAAGCCTTCCAGCATGAGATCGTTTATTCCAACCGGAGCGCGACATCCTCGCAAACGGAAGCAGCCAGGATGGAGCCACCGCTCAGCATTGCCATGGCCGGGTGGGCCAGATGCAACAGTATACTATTCAAGCGGGTCGATTCCGGATACATCTATTCGAGAGAGGTCGTCATGGTGGCCAATCTAACAGAAGAGGAGGGTGATTTCTCCATGGGAGCCAACGACAAAGGCTGGATGAGGCAAAGAACATCGTCATGGCGCTGGTTCAACGACCCTTCGTGCGCCAGCAGTGGTGGAATACCGAATCATGAAACCAGGGCAGATTCAAATCCAGTGGGCGAGACTCGGGTCCTGGTACAGTGATCCCACATCGACCGTCCGCGCAAAGGTGCAGCGCCGCCTCACGTACAACATCCGGTATGCCGTCGCCGAAGTCAGTCGCATCGTATCCGGCGGTTCGTGCTCCGGATTGAGCGACTCCAGAGACGAGATCGACCTGGTCCGCATCCTCTCAATCGACAACGAGGTTCCGCAAACCGAGTTCAGCGACGGATCGCTACCGCTGTTTCGTAATTGGGTAGATGCCATCATCTACAGCGAGGAAGCAACGATATGCGAGGGCGTCGGGGCCTTTGTCCGTGCAGTGATGGCAGGATGGGCATCTGAAGGCCTCAGTGTAATCGGGGGTCCTAAAATCCGGCACCTTCGCAACGATGAAGAGCCTTTTGGCACAGAAGACCGGGCGGTTGGCTGGCGGTCGAGGTCCGCCAACTTCATGGACTATCCGGTTTATGCTGGCACCAGAACAGGCGAATATAGAGGATGCCGCACTCCTGCTGCCATCGTGTTCCTGGTTCTAGGTGTTCTGGCGATTGCCGTTGCCGCCGCTCGCGTCTTTGTCGGCCCTCCAGTACTGACATCTTGGACGGCGCAGCATGTATATCTTGTCAGGACAGGAGCTTTGTCATTCGAAGAGAGGGTTGAGGAGCTGGAGACTGGGTACGAGGCCGCCAACGTTCGCCTTGGCAAGTTGAGGCTGGAAAGAGGAATGGATGAGGATACGAAGCCCTTGACTTCGAAATACCACAAAGTTGACTTTTGAGGGATCACTACAAAGAATAGCTTTCTGTGTATAAAATGTCAGGACTTTGTGGATACGTCATATCGCGTATCGATAAGTGATCGCTTCCGTCAAAGCAGACAACCGATAGAACTTGCTTCAATCACCACCAGTTATTTGATCTAATTACTTACTTTGCTTACAATACAGCTTTATTTGCTTGTCAAACTATAGATTTCGAATAGAATACGCATGAAATTGAAGGTTGAGTGAGATACTCCAGATGGTTGTTCATCGCGGAAGAGAAATAAAAAAGGCATGTGATTTCCAGCCCACGGGGGAGCAGAGGCTACTTGTTGGCTTCCAAGATGGCGTTGAGAATCCTGTCCTCCATTTGACCGCCCTATTCTGCCTTTTTCAGTAAGTGCTGACATCAATCCGCACAGACCAATCCACCAACAAGACTCAACATCATGAGCCATTTGTCCCTCCAGCACCCTCACCAAATCCTCTCCAGAAAACGAAAGACAGCCATGAATGAAGCATCACCCCGCCCGGGTCTAACAGACCTCATCTCATCATACGCCATCCTACCGACCTTGGCGACTTGGATGTCAACAGTCGATCTCTACAACCTCGCGCTCACAAACCGCACCCACTACTCGCACATCCTGGGCTCGCCAACTCTGTTCAAGAAGCTCAGGCGCCTCTGCCTCTGCGACGGCCGCGGCCTCGTCAAGCGCCAGAACTTCCAACGCCCGTACTACACCAACCGCGGAGCAGGGGAGTGGACAAGAAACTCGCACCTGTACAGCGATGAGGAGATCGAAGTGAAGCTGTACAACGCCAAATGCGACGAGGGCGGCGCTCTTGGTTGTTCGTTGCTTCCGTCCAAACAACCAGTTGTTTCTGCTTTGGGCCTTTCCCTGGCTTCCACCGCGCAAAGAAGAGAGGGGCACTGGAAGGGTGGTCGGCACTACAAATCAAGATGTTGGCCTCTGGTAGATCTTGGCAGCCCAGGGGAAATTGGCGGCATATGAGAGTCAAAGCGGCCGATCAAGGCCAGATAATCCCGTGTAGCCACTAAAGAGTCGAAAGATGAACAATCAAAAGATGATGATACTCAGGGAAACCCTCTGACACCAGGATAAAATTGTATGACGGGTAATTTTCTAGCTAGCGGAAGGCTGCGCACACTATTCCAAATAGGCATCTTGGTCCGAAATTGCCTAGTGTCAAGGACCCCCTCAGCGGAGAGTTTCAACGATCGCGGGAGCTTGCCGATCGAGCTGGGATTTAAGCTTACAAGTCCAAGCTTTATAAGCGAGAGAGCTGGAACCGGCCGGACGAAACTTGGCTCTTCCGCAGTGTTTTTGCCCGATGCGATGCGATGCTTTGCCAACTGGGCTCAGTCTCATTTTCCCCTGTCTCGGGTGTCATAGCTCCAGGGGCGGGCGTCGTGGGCGAACCATGGGCGAACCAGCCCAGCCGGTTGTCGCACAGCCTGAGTCCAGCGCGCCCGCTTTCAAGCCCTGCACCACCTTGTTGATCCAGGCGA
This sequence comes from Clonostachys sp. G952, assembly GCA_027569935.1. Lineage (NCBI taxonomy): Eukaryota > Fungi > Ascomycota > Sordariomycetes > Hypocreales > Bionectriaceae > Clonostachys > Clonostachys sp. G952. Next base: position 1,319 of record JAPDLB010000152.1, on the reverse strand, counting down.
CTGACTCCACAGCACCCATCCATCCCTCAGCCCTACGTAGCACAGACTCCTTAGCGCCAGCGCCATCTCCAGTGCTACAACTACTTGACAAAAGTCACAACTAAAACGCGAAAAATGCAAAATATACTAACTAAGGGGTAGTCAGTAAATTATATATTTCTCTACTAATAATAAGCTAATTTATATAATTTAAATTAAGATTAATTCTCTATTTATTTCTTCTTCTATAGATATAGTTCTAATACTTTATATACTATCTATTTATATTAATTATAATCTATAACTACTCTAGTATTATTATAACTAGTTTTTTAAATATCTTAGATTCTAACTCTTTCTATATTATAATAGCTATTTAAATTAACTATTACTTTACTTTAATTATTTTAGGAAGAGATATTAAATAAGAATATTATATATAGATTTATTATTTAAAAATATTTTATAAGTTCTTAATTAGATTAAGATTAGAACTATAAACTAGCTAAATTAATAGCTTAATCTTATTCTCTTTAGTAAACTTAAAGAGCTATTTTTAAACTATATAGGCTCTATATATTAATATATTATCTTCTTAAAATATAGATTCTAAAGAGATAATTATTAAAAGGTTTTTCTTATAATATTTAAATATTCTATATACTATAATACTATTATACTTAGATTTAGAATTACTAAGTAGTAGTATAAATAATAAGTAATTATAATAAGAAAAAGCTTTTTAAAATATTTACTTATAATAAATAAGCTTTATTTAAAGTTAAATATTATAGTACTATAAATAAATCTTTTTTTAATAGAAAGAATTTAACCAGGCTATAATTAAAATAATTAAGCTATTATAATTATATAATCTGTTTTATAAGTATAGGTTTTATAATAAGTAGCTTTAATCTATATAACTATAGAATATAGTTACTAATTAGAAAAATATCTCTATTTATAACTATAACCCTTAGCTAGTTAAAACTGGATAAAGTATAATAAATATACTCCTTCTAAAGTTTAATACTCTATATAGTAATATTAGTAAAATTATTAAAATTAGTATAAAGTATATCTCTTAATAAAAAATATATTTCTAATATTCTCTCTAACTATATATAATAGTTAGATAACTTATACTAGATAGGGGTCTAGAGTAGATTAGGATTAAACTAATTAGAGTATTATTCTAAGTAATATAATCAGATTATTATAAGCTATATAATATAAGTTACTATTAATATATAAGTATTATAGAGCTAGTAATAATAGATATATAGATAATTATATTAATAACTATCTAAAAGAGTATTCTATCTAATAAAATAAATATA
>JAPDLB010000151.1:0-11998 GCA_027569935.1 Clonostachys sp. G952 | reverse complement strand
TGTACTGTGTTTGATACCCGGTTTTTCTTTTTTTTCTTTTCATTTTTCGGTTTGCATCGGACCGGGTGGCATACATTGGGTATTTCGGTCCCATAACTACGGTGCAGATACAAGACCTGGTTATTAAAGGCCGATGCGGGATGGGCATCCATCTATTCAATTTAACTCCGCCTTTTTCATCTCATACCCCCCCCCCCCCCCCCCTTTTTTTTTTTTCTTCCTTTTCTTGTTATTTTCAGCTCTTCCTCATATTGATACCCCCCAATAGAGGGAAGAATCAGCGGACCCGGAAAGACAGCGAAATGGAGGACGCGGGGTTTCTTTCTTTATATATGTGTGTATATATGTATATATGTGTGTATATGCTGCTGTATATACCCATGCCCGCCCCTCGGATTAGTCGGTTGGCAAATGGTAAATGATACCACGAATTTCATTGGGAGATATCTCGTACTTATTTTCTGCTTCCCAATCGCTCCTTATTTTCAACCCCTACCACAACATAATTAGTTCTTGTCGGGCAACTGTCCCTTGTACTCAAATTCAACAAAGTTTCGTGAGATGCGATGCTGTTCGCTTTTGACAAAACCTCATTCATTCATTCATAACACTATTCCCAATCACCAGTATTCCATACACAAACAAATCCGTCCTAGTTACACAAGAACACAATACAACAACGTTAAGCACGTAATTCAAAGACCAATCCAACAACCACCGGCCTAAGGAGCCCCCGGGAGGGGGGGGTTGGATTCACCCACTAACCAATGCCAACCGAACACAAAGGAGGGGCGACTGCTATGATGCTTTGGCCTGCGCCCCATTGAGGAACATAAGGAACGAAATCAAGCAATCCGGGTGAAAGATCTGAACCACCCTTTGTTATATGTAGTTTTGTCTGTGTTGGGCAGATCAAACGGGGCCTCGCTTGGTCTTGTTGCGAAGGGCCAAGGAGCGTATTTTTATCGCGGGTTGATGACGAGGTAGTTACAAGTAGCGAGATAGATCAAGAAAAAAACCATAGCCAGAGGATGAGACCAGAAAGAGGTCTAATATAGCACCCTGGCGTATTGACCGGTTGGTACATGATGGCTGACAAACGAATTAATTCGACTTTTGTTGGTGAGGGTTGGGATTTATGTGAGTGACAACTTCCATCCAAAGCGGTGGATAATGTCTTGCCAGTCTAGGCGTTTGGTTGTCGGCTGGCAGGCGACGGACAGGTCTCTCGCCTGCCAGATAGTCCTTAACACCGACCAGACGGCCGAGACGTTACTCACAGGCCATTGATCCTCCAAGATTGTGAAGAGGTCAATGACAGCCTTACGCTGCTCATCGCAGGAGCAGGTGCATCCCGCAATGAAGAGTGGCCACATGGGGAACAGACGCCTCTTCTGGTCCTTTACAATGATCAGAGTGAGATAGTCCATCAATATGTGGTGAAGGTCAATTACAGACGCATGTTTGATGGGCATGTCGAAGCACGCAAGGAGGAGATAGATGTGGGCTGCGTAACGGAATGACTCGGCGCTATTGGCGAGGTAGACGTCGTCAGTAGCAGGCGGCGTGGAGCCAATCACAGACAGCCGGTGTTCGAGATGATGGGCGACATTCTGGATCTTCTCTCGCGAAATCGAGTTGGCATTTGACTGCAATGCAAGTGTAGATATCTGGGCGATGATGTCGGCAATGACAGAGGAGCATCCAGTGTGCTCATCAATAGCATTGTTGCTACTGGGCGCTCCCAGATCGTCCATAAACCAGTGCGTCATCTCATGCATCTCATTGGCCGCCGAATCTGTGAGGCTGTAGCACGCCGGGATGATCCTGGGATGTGTAGTCTGCAGCAGTGTGTACCGGAACCGAAAGTATTTGAGCGCAAAGGTGGACACCTCTGGGTCAATCGTTGGCGAGAACTTCTCAAGCAAGGCGAAGGCCCCATGGAGGTGCCTGAGCCATGTTGCTCGTGAGCCGTGACTGATGTCGAGCGACGCAAGCAAGACGCAAGTCAACAAGTTCTCCTCGGCGCACTTGTTCTCCCAGAGGCTACGCTGGAGCTCGCCCAGGGCGCGAGACTTGTAGTATGCAGAGAGTTCAAACCCAGCCCGGCCATGGGCGACGGGCTTGTCTCGCCACTCGCCTGCGCTCATGGCCAGGACGGTGGACTGGAGGGGGCCTTGGGAATTCAAGATACGTGGCATGACAGACGTAAGGAAGAGATTTTGATCCGTTTGAGAGAAAACCTTGGAAGCCCCAATGACCTCTACATCTGTGAGGGAGAGTTAGTCGCCGTAAGGTGAATGGGTCATTCCGATACGTCGAAACTCACAGTACTGGATCAATGATAACTCGACAGGATTGTTGCAGTGAATGCCACCAGACGAGACGGGCTTCGAGAGGGTAAGTTGGGCGGGCAGCTTGACGGGGGAAACGAGCAGCTTGGCGGTTGTATCATCTTGACAGTCCCCATGGCCATCACTGCCGCTGTCGGGTGTGCCCGGATCAGACTCAAGGGACAAAGTAGCTACATCCTCTGCGCTGGTATGGAAGAAAGCGGAGGTGGGGATAGATTCTTCGAAGGGGATGAGATGTTCCGTAGGTGCCACAGACACGACGAACTTGAGCGAAGTGGTAACTGAGGGGAAGACACAAGAGCCGCCGTTCTTACGACAGCTCATACAGATTGGTTTCTGCTTATCACAACGGCGCTTGCGGCGTCGGCAATTATAGCAGCCGTCACGGCTCCTTGTGCCCTTGAGGTCAGCCATGTCTCTCAGGCATGTTGGGCTCTGCGGCAGGGGAAATCAGTATCGTCCAGGAGCACGACAACGCGCTGCCATGAGGGGATTGGAACAGATGAGAAGTCTCGATCCAAGATGGGCTGACACGCGCAACCAGAGCAGAGGAGCAAGTCGGAAACAATCGCCGGACGGCACGACTCCGATTGCCCACCTGGAGAATTAACTTCTCTCCACTGTGAGGAGGACAAATGCCGTCCACGTGACTCCCCCACATTGAAGTGTGTACTAACGGCTGACGTCGATCTCTGGGGAGCACACCACACAGCACCGGGGGTTCCTGGAGTGAATCAGGGTAAGCATATCCAGCTGCTTCCCCAAAGGTTGCCGTCACACACAGTGCAGTGATGCTACGCCGCCCTCTTCATCGAACAAATTTACGACCAAAACATTACACAGAACACAGCGACTGCCAAAACTCCGCTGAGGCGTCCTTGGCGTTCCGAATCAGCTCAAGCGCTAGTTGTGCAATCAGTAAAATTGGCTATACACGTTTTTGCCCAAGGGTTCATATCAGCATGACTCGATTAGCTCAAGCCCTCATACGTAAAACGTTTTGGCACAGGGTGACACATTCTGATTTGAGAATCATTGTGAGCAGCAGCATGTCAGGGATCGACGATCAACGGCCAGAAATCACTACAAGCATCAGCCAGCAGAGCCAAAGGACAGATGCATTCAAATAAACACAAGACTGCTACATATCAGAAGGCTTGCTGCCATGGAGGCGGCCAGGCTCGGTGAGCCTGCAACCCACGCAGATGAATCATCGTCGCCATCGCCACCGGCTGACCAGTTGCCCCCCGACGACCCAACGCGCTCGATCAACTTGTCCCCCAATTCGCGGACGCTGCTCTGGAACTCGTCGTAGCTCGTGGCATTCCAATCAGCACCCGTAGCACCAGGAACGGCATCTTTGCCCAGGAAAGCAATATACAGCACGTCGTCGTCATCATGGCCAGTGTTGCCGTCCACCTTATCTTTGCCATAGCAGGCTGTAGCTAAGGAGATGGATGCCTCACCGACCATAGGCTTATCACCATCATCCCCATTCTCGTCAGCCCAGATACCATATACCTGCTCGACATTGATTAGAGAGAGGCCAGCGGAGACATGGGATTGGAGCAATGCTGACCAATTTGCCGCCACATACGACGGCCATTAGGCTGAGGGGCTCAATGCCGTGTTGGGTAGGATTGAATGTAGCCCAGTCTTTCTTACTCCCAGTGTTCCCAAAGACCACGTAAGGGTGCACATAAGCATCAATGTCCTTGATCCCAGTACCGTATGAGCCAATGGTGTCCTGGAAAGAGGAGATAGACAGTGTATCGTCTGATGCGCGGCAGCGTCCATCGTCCGCTGGGCTACCTTTCTGAGCACCGTCGCAGTCAATGTCCATATTCACCAGGCTCTTTCCCTCTCCTCGGAGGTAGATGACACCGTAATCCCGGAGATGATCACCACAGTAAACGGACGCTGGAGAGTCAGCATGTTGGGAGAAGAAGAGAGTAGAGTATCGTACTAGGCTTGTCTCCATCCTTGCTGTAAAAGCCGGATGCGAGAATATCGCTGCATTTGTTCTGTGACGTGATGTTTTTGTAGAACTGTTCAATGTTGTCTGGCACATCTCGCGCAGTAGCAGGGGCAGCAGCCGTCAGCAGGACGACTGCGGCCAGCCGTTGGAAGATCATTCTTCCCAGATTGCGGGTGTTGTCACGAATTGCTAGGAACGACTAGGGAAAGAGAAATAGGACCAAGGTGAGCTAGATAGATAGAGAGCGAAGAGCAGAAAATGAGGCTGCAGCGAACCGCACCGACCGCAACGCGCTTAGAGGATGGAAAGCCGCCATGCGATGAAGCTGGTCTGCAGACGGGACGGGATAGGACGATCAAGCGGAATGGACAACAATCAGCCCTTGAATTGGGCGTATTTGCGCGCCCGTATTCGCGTTGAACGTGCGCAGCGAAGTTATGCAGCCAAGCACCGCCCTGGGCCCAATCTGATTCCAGGCCCATTGTCCTGCCAAGGCTTTGTTTCCTTTATTTTGGGGCTGGGCTTTGCTCACCATCCAAGAGGCGGGCCCAGCTCAAGCCAGGGCCAGGGTGCTCTGCCAAGTCAGTGACCGGAGAAATGAGACATCTGGTGAAAGGGTGGTTATAAAAGAAAAAGGAAATTTAGTAGTAGAAATATAGAGGAAGAATATATAGTAGATCATCTCTTGAGTATATTATCAACCCTCGATTCAATCTAATAATACTGGTAGACTCAAAAATATACAGGTTAATGTTTGAGTGTCTCAATTTCAATGTCACCCCCTTGTCTCCATACGGCACTTAAAGAAAGCTAGCCACCTATACGCACAATTGATTAATAGGTGCCTTGAGATCAATCCGTATTCACAGTTTATCATTAACATCCGGTACATATTTTGAATAGCCGATCAATGTGCGATGCATCATCCTATCTCCTGGGTCTGTTCTTACATGACCTGAGTAGAGCACTACCTAGCCATAAAACGTGCCTGTCCAAACCCACGACGTATGAGATCAGGTATATTCCGCATGTAATTAAATATTGCAATATCCGTAATAAAGCTGTTGCAGTAACCACCCATATCCAGGAAATCAGTCATTACATCCTTTTCGAGAGGGTAAAAAACCAAGATAGCGGGCCCGTGCCTACTAAACAGGGTAACTGTATCCCTCTTCTAATCAAAGGCTTAACCGTGGAAAGTGAAACCACTAGGCTTATTGGTTGTTTTACCTGTTTGATTATAAATAAAAACTGAAATCTATAACAGAGTATAAGGTGCTATATATACAGAGATTTATAATTATAAAATATAATAAAAAGATTATCTATATTGTTTCTAATATATTACTAAAGAGTTATATATCTTATTTAATCTATATATTCTGAAATTTAGAAAATAATTAATATAATATTAAAATTAAAGTATCTTATCTTTATTATATTAGTCCCTGTTAATATTACCCCGCAGCTTCTAAAGAAATAAGATATTATATATCAGGGTCTCTAGAGACATCGAGTTGCGAACAGTATTCTCTTCTTATAAATCGAGGCTATATATACCTGTTCCCGGTATTTCTCTAAACGGTGGGCAAGCTAAGCTAAGTCATTATCCACTCCGTGTTTCAGTGAAAGGTGAGTTTCAGCAAATTCAGGTCCATGTTCGTCGAAAAGCAAGTTTTTAGTGATCCGATTTGACTGAGAAGTCTATTTCCTCTATAGCAAGGGCGAAGTAAACTTAGGTCAGTTCATAGTTCAACTCAACTACATCGAAATGTTCTTCCCGCTTATTGCAAAAGCGCCAACAAGCCTTACCCAGCATAACTCGTGGCCGAGTTCCTCGCGGAGCTTTCTCGGCCTGTGTACAAAATTCCCAAGATATACAGACTCTATTAACATACATGTGTCTATTCATGATGCGACCCGTTGTCCGATTATGCCAAACCTTGATATCCTGTGGAAGCCACTGTCAAGAACATGTCGCCAATCCTCCCATCACGCTCTAATAGTTGCAGAAGAAAAATGACCCTATCCGAAGGCTGTGCAAATCGTCAAATGAACAAGGTTATTCTTCATCGGATCCAACTGAAGTCGACTGGATGTTTTTGTTGGCCATAAAAGATTGGGCTTTGCAGGTCCTGTCACCTGTTCGACAGAGCCGAGGAATTTGCCAGCTGCTTATCTGTCTCCCCGCTCTCGTCTTCCGTGGGACGGAGAATCTGATACAGACCTTGGGTTTTGATATAATCAAATACTGATTTAGGGAGGTCCATGGCGTTTTCTCCGTTCTGGATTTGCTCCCGAACTTTTGTAGACGAAACATCGTTCTCGAAAGATGGGACAACCCAGACGTTGTGTTTGTATTTTTCCAGAGGCGCCAAAGCATCCTTGATATCACACTGCTTGGGACGCTCGACGACAAAGCCACCGTAGAATCCCAATAACACATCGAGGTCAGCAGAGGACCACGACTTGGGATTACCCATTGTCAAAGCCAGGTCAGCACCCATGAGCAACATAACCCTGGCCCTCACAGTCTTCCCATCGGGTGTCTTGATGCCCCCGATAACGTCATTTATCTGCTCGTCAAGCCTCTTCAAAACGTCAGCAGTTGGTGTATACATCGGCCGCCCTGAGTCGTCGGTTCGCAGTGCCTCCCACTCGTCGATCATGACATCGCTCTGTCTCTCTTCAATCGCCAAGGTACACCTTAGATAGCCCCATATTGTCAGCACAGCTGGCCAAAGACTCCTTTCCGCATGAGGGTTGCATTGTATGCTTGGCTGGACCTACATGTTGATGCGGTGCTGGGCAGGGACAAGGGAGCTTTTGCCATAACCGTCACTGCATGGGCTAATGTACTTGCCAACAATTTCGAAATCTGTGCTCTCGACATAACGGGCGCTCAACTCAAAGAGCTGCAGGTGTAGCGTTGTGATGGGAGAGAAACTTCCACAGGCTACCAGAACCAGAGGGGTTTTCGCATGCGTCAGATGGCACCGCAGGTTCTGGGTTGGAAATGAGTAGTCCCTGACAGTCTCCAGCGGGCTTGTCCGAGTGGTCGTCGACTGCGCAGGGGGACTGGGCGAAATGGAGGCAGAGGAGCCCATAGCGGATGAGCGACGAGGTGGGAGACGAAGATGGGAGCCGGGAGGGGGGCTGATGCGCTTGCGTGGTCAAAGGAGTGTAAACCGTCGTGTGCAGCAAGTTAAAGTGGGAAGAGGCTGCTGACGATATCGGGGACGGGCAGTGCCAGTGGGGTGGGGTTGTGGGAGATGATGCAAGGAGGGGGAGGGGCAGCCTACTGTCAATTGGAGAGAGGGAATTTGGCCGTTTGCGCTCAATCGCTCGTTGGTCAGCGGTAGCTGAGTCATCGGCTTCCCCAGGCAGCCGCCACTGACTGTTATAAATAAAGCTTATACTACTGTTATATATAATAACTGTTAGAACCGAGGTATTATATAATCTAATATACTTAGTTATTATTTTTTTAGGGGTTTTTAATATATATAAAAGGTAATATCCTAAGATTAGACTATATATAATATAATTTAGCTATAAGCTCTAAAAAGATATACTTATTATTTATAATTAATTATAATATCTCTCTAAGCTTATTATTATTAATTATCTCTTATTATAATTTATTATTAACTATTTTTTATTAATATATAATTCTAGACTTAATCTTAAAAATAATATATAATAATTTTTATAATTAATTATTATTTTTCTTTTAAAGATTCTATAATAATAACTAATTAATCTATTATAATTCTAAATACTATTAAATTAATTTTATTTAATTTAATTTTTTTATTTAATAAACTTTCTAATAATTCTATTCTATTTAATTCTCTTTTATTTAATAATACTAATTAAAATAGATATTTATTTAATTTAAAAAGCTATTTTAATTTAAATTAATTTAAACTAGTATATTATTTATTAGTATTATATATTTTTTTTTTTTAGGGGTTTTTACTATATATAAGGGGTAATATCCTAAGATCAGGCTATATATAATATAATCTATATAATTAGTTTTTAACTAAGTTCTGATCTATATCTAATCTTTAACTCTATTTTTTTTTACTTTTTATTATATAGCTAGTTAAGGTATAGGTAATAGTAACTCTAAAAACTCTAAGAAGAGCTTATTAAGTATATAATTTAGCTATAGGCCCTAAAGGGGGATACTTATTATTTATAATTAACTATAATATCTCTCTAAGCTTATTATTACTAACTACCTCTTCTTATAACTTATTACTAACTATCTCTTATAATAGTAATAATAGATATCTTTAATATAATTATTCCCTATAGCTAGAGCCTAGTTATTATAAGTAACCGGGTCCTTATATATATAATAATAGTTATTAGTAATAACTATTAGGATCTCTTTTTAGATATTAATTATTTAAGCTTATACTTTATTATAGGCTTACTTATAGTAATAAAGCTACTCTCTTATATATAGACCTAGTAGTTATACCTACTAGAACTATTACTCTATCTTATAGCTAGTAAGGGTATAGAGATAGATCTAATCTTTAATAATATACTTATAGAGGATTATAATAATATTCTTCTAGTACTTAATAATTATTATAACCTAAAGTACTATATATAGTACTAGTAGGTAATATACTAGTTTAAATTAATCCGGACTAAGATAGCTCTTTAAGTTAAATAAATATCTAATTTAGTTAGTATTATTAGGTAGAAGAGAATTAAATAGAATAGAATTATTAGAAAGTTTATTAGATAGAAAAGTTAAATTAAATAAAGTTAATTTAATAGTATTTAGAATTATAGTAGGTTAGTTAGTTATTACTATAGAATCTTTAAGAGAAGAATAATAGCTAATTATAAAAATTACTATATACTATTTTCAAGACTAAGTCTGGAATTATATATTATTAGTATTATATATAATATTTTAAATTATAATAATTATTAAATACTAAAGGAATATTATTATAATTCTTTATAAATATATTATTAAAGATTAGATTTATTTCTATACTCTTACTAACTATAAAATAGAATAATAATTCTAATAAATATAACTACTAGATCTATATATAAAAGAGTAATTTTATTATTATAAGTAAATTTATAATAAAATATAAGTTTAAATAATTAATATTTAAAAAGATATTTTAATAGTTATTACTAATAACTACTATTATATATATAAGAATCTAATTATTTATAATAATTAAACTCTAGCTATAGAGAATAATTATATTAGAGATATTTATTATTATTATTATAAAAAATAATTAATAAATTATAAAAAGAGATAATTAATAATAATAAGTTTAAAAAGATATTATAATTAATTATAAATAATAAATATTTCCCTTTAGAATTTATAATTAAGTTATATATTTAATAAACTCTTTTTAGAGTTTTTAGAGTTATTATTATTTATACTTTAATTAACTATATAATAAAAAGTAAAAAAAAAAAAAATTAAAAGTTAGATATAAATTAGAATTTAATTAAAAACTAATTATATAGATTATATTATATATAGCTTAATCTTAGAATATTATTCTTTATATATAGTAAAAACTTTTAAAAAAAAAAATCTTTAAGAAAAATAATAACTAATTATAAAAATTACTATATACTATTTTTAAAACTAAGTTTAGAATTATATATTATATTTAAACTTTTAATATTATAAAATAAAATTAAATATTATACTTTTAGTTTAAATATAAATATTAATATTTTAAAAACTTTAATAATAAGAGCTATTTATATAATTAAATATATAAATAATCTAGCTATAATTATAATTTCTAAAAGAGAAAGCTTATTATCTAATAATAATAATTTTTTTTTTTCTAATTTAAAGCTTATAATTATAATATTTAATATAAATATTCTAATCTTTTAAAGTTTAATTAATACTTTTAATAAAACTTTTAAAATAATAATAATTATTTAAAATAATCTAATATAACTATTTACTAATTATATTTATTATATATTTTTTTAATTAATTAAAAATCTATTTATAATAATAAAATTATTTTTAATATTATAAATCTAATAATTATATCTATTTAATTTATTACTTTATTATATAATTTATTTAGTATTACTATAAATATTTATAAAAAATAAAAACTAATTAAAAAAAAACTATATTTTAAAAATAACTATTTATTTATATAAATCTATTATAATTTAATATATAATTTATAGTTTTAATATATTATATATTATATTAAATTAATTAAAATAAAAATAGTTTTTAAAAATTAATTATTTAAATTTTAAATTATTTTTAATTATATTTAGATTAAAATATTAATTTTATTAAATTAAGTTTAATATTAATATATTAAAATTTATTTTAATTTAATTTAAAATTATATTTATTTAAAAATAAAAAAAGTTAATTATATAAAATTATTAATTAATTTATTTTTATAAATATAATATATATTTACTATTATAAAAAGTTTTTATTAAAAATAATATAGATTTAATATTAATTTATATTATTTCTAATAAAAATCTTTTATAATAGTAAATATATATTATATTTATAAAAATAAATTAACTAATAATTTTATATAATTAATTTTTCTTATTTCTAAATAAATATAATTTTAAATTAAATTAAAATAAATTTTAATATATTAATACTAAATTTAATTTAATAAAATTAATATTTTAATCTAAATATAATTAAAAATAATATAAAGTTTAAATAATTAATTTTTAAAAATTATTTTTATTCTAATTAATTTAATATAATATATAATATATTAACTATATATAAATAGGTATTAAGTTAATATTAAATCTATATTATTCCTAATAAAAACCTTCTATAGTAGTAAATATATACTATACTTATAGAGGTAAATTAACTAATAATCTTATATAATTAACTTTTCTTATTTCTAAATAAGTATAATTTTAAGTTAAATTAAAATAAACTCTAATATATTAATACTAAATTTAATCTAATAAGACTAATACTCTAATCTAAATATAATTAAAAATAATATAAAGCTTAAATAATTAATTTTTAAGAGCTATCTCTATTCTAATTAACTTAATATAGTATATAATATATTAAAACTATAAATTATATATTAGATTATAATAGATCTATATAAATAGATAGCTATTCTTAAGATATAGCTTTTCTTCTAGTTAGTCTTTATTTTCTATAAGTATTTATAATAGTACTAAGTAGGCTATATAATAAAATAATAGACTAAGTAGATATAGCTACTAGATCTATAATATTAAAAACAGCTTTATTACTATAAGCAGGCCTTTAACTAATTAGAGGAATATATAATAAATATAGTTAATAAATAGCTATATTAGATTATCTTAAATAATAGTTATTATTACTTTAAGGGTTTTATTAGAAGTATTAACCAGACTCTAAGAGATTAGAATATTTATATTAGATATTATAGCTCTTTAAGTTAGAAAGGAAAGATAGTTATTACTATTAGATAATAAGCTTCCCCTTTTAGAGGCTATAGCTATAGTTAGATTATTTATATATCTAGCTATATAAATAGCTCCTATTATTAGAGTTTTTAAGGTATTAATATCTATATCTAGACTAAAAGTATAATATTTAACTTTATCTTATAGTATTAAAGGTTTAGATATA
>JAPDLB010000150.1:0-12349 GCA_027569935.1 Clonostachys sp. G952 | reverse complement strand
TATTAGTTAATTTATCTCTATAAGTATAGTATATATTTACTACTATAGAAGGTTTTTATTAGAAATAATATAGATTTAATATTAATCTAATATCTATTTATATATAGTTATTTATACTATATAATATTAATTACTATATAATAATAAAAAGATATTATATCTAATAATATAGTTATTATTCTAAATAATAAAGCTAAAAGGTAGAAAACTCCTTAGGAGATAGTATAGGAATAGTATTTATAAGCTAATTAATTCTACTTAGTAATTATTACTACTCTTTAGTAAACTCTTACTAAATATAAATAATCTTATTAATCTGAGATTATAATAATAGTTAGTATTAATATAATAGAATAATATAATATTAAAAGGAACTTATATAAATATAACTAAGATAACTAGTAACTTACTAGATAAAAAAGTTTATAGTATTAATTATAATAGTATTTTCTTAACTATAATTAAAATAGAAAAGTATAAATTATATAGCTAATTTAGTTAAAATAAGTTAAAAGATAGAAATAATATTATTTAAAGTATTCTAATATATAGAATAAATATATATATTATTATATACTATTTCTTTATAAGTAAAATAATATATCTATATAAGTTTATTAAAAGAAAATATTAAAATAACTATTTCAGTTTTAGTTATAGCTATTTTTTTCTAAACTAATATAATAATATAATTATTCTTATTAATAATAATAACTATCTACTTTTAGATATAGTAAAATTAAGAGTTTAAAATATAAAGTATATTCTTTTAAAAGTATTTTATTTTCTTTTCTTAATATATAATATAAATAAAACTAGAACTATAGATATAATAGAATTTACTAATAGTTAAAGTATTATAATAATATAGCTTATAAATCTTTATAATTTATTAGAAAAAGATATTTTTCTTATTAAAGAAGTTACTTTTAATAAAATAAATACTTATTATTTTTTTAAGTTTAGATATTTTCTTTTTAGTATTAATAGTACTATTTTTAATAATAAAATAATTAGTATTAATAATAATAGAATCTAATTTATTAATAATCTTATAAGTAATTATATATTTAATAGAAAAGATTTTCTTTTATTATTTTTTTAAAATAATTAATTAATAAAAAAAATAATATTATATAGTATTAAATAAATAGAAGTAATATATTTATTTCTTCTTTTAATAAGTATAATTAAATACTAGATATTATTTAAATAAAAACTAGTTTTTATTATTATAATTATAATAAGAACTAATTCTATTACTATTAAAGAGTAATAAAAAGAGTAGAGTACTAGTAATAATAAATATAATACTTATAGAAAGAATTATTAAAGAATAGAATTAATTAGAATATTAAATAAGAAGAAGATAATTATAGATATATAAATAAAAGTATATATAAAAATAGATTTAAATAATAATATTATAAAAAAAAAGAGAATATTAAAAAGATAAAAATTATAATAAATTTATAATAAAGTAGAATTAATATATAGTTAGCTTATAACTATTAATATAATAATCTATATATATATAATTATTAATAATATATTAAAATAGTAATAATAATTTTCTATAGAGTATTTAGTAAACTATAGATTAGGGATAATAGAGATCTTAATAGAAGAGTATATTAAGAACTTAGGCCTAATAGAATTCTAAGCTTAATCTAATAAGAGATAATTATAATAGATTAACCCTAGTTAGCTTACTATAGGTAATATATAAGGGGAAAAAGCTAGACTTTCTAAAAGTTTTCTCTTTTCCTTCTTAAGAATATAAATACTAAAGTTAATATCTACTTATAGCTATTATAAGGCTAGTCTATTATAATTTTATAGTTTTAATAAAATATATTCCTATAAACCTAATCTTATTTTTATTTTCCTTAAGCTTTATTAGAAAGAATTTAAAATATATTTAAAATTAGATTTTAAATTTATTAAGTTTTTAAATATTTCTAATAAAAAGCTCTAATAATAAGAGTTAAATAATCTCTTTCTAATTTTTCTATAATTTATTCTTTTTAAAACTTTTAATTTAAAGTATAAGTTATTTAATAATTTATTAAGTAGTAAATAACTTTATAATATTATTCTACTATATAAAAGTTCCTAGGATAATTATAATATTTTCTTTATTATTATATAGTAATTAAAATAAGATAATTAGCTAAATAAAAGTTATTAATATATAATAATTAGATAACTTATACTAAATAGTAATCTAGAGTAAGTTAGAATTAAACTAATTAAAATATTATTCTAAGTAATATAATTAGATTATTATAAACTATATAATATAAGTTACTATTAATATATAAATATTATAGAATTAGTAATAATAAATATATAGATAATTATATTAATAACTATTTAAAAAAGTATTCTATCTAATAAAATAAATATATATATATACTAATAAATTATTAAGGTTTAATAATAATTCTTTATTCTGGATTATTAGAATTATTATAAGATTCTAATAATTCTTTAGTAATTAGTTAGAAAAAGTAGAATATACTATATAATATTTATATATAATAATAAATTTATAATAAAATACTTATAGAGAATAAAAACTAGTTAGAAGAAAAGCTATATCTTAAAAATAGCTATTTACTTATATAAGTTTATTA
This sequence comes from Clonostachys sp. G952, assembly GCA_027569935.1. Classification (NCBI taxonomy): domain Eukaryota; kingdom Fungi; phylum Ascomycota; class Sordariomycetes; order Hypocreales; family Bionectriaceae; genus Clonostachys; species Clonostachys sp. G952. The sequence goes on along the minus strand of JAPDLB010000150.1, from coordinate 9,710 downwards.
TAATTTAATATATAATTTATAGTTTTAATATATTATATACTATATTAAATTAATTAGAGTAAAAATAGCTTTTAAAATTAATTATTTAAACTTTATATTATTTTTAGTTATATTTAGATTAGGATATTAATTTTATTAGATTAGATTTAATATTAATATATTAGAGTTTATTTTAATTTAATTTAAAATTATATTTATTTAGAAATAAGAAAAGTTAGTTATATAAAATTATTAGTTAATTTATCTTTATAAATATAGTATATATTTACTATTATAAAAGATTTTTATTAGAAATAATATAGATTTAATATTAATCTAATATCTATTTATATATAGTTATTTATACTATATAATAGAAGAATAATATAATAAAAAAAAGTTTTAAATATTAGATTTTTTATTATATTTATTATAAATTTCTTTTATAAGTTTTATTAAAAAAAGTTCTAAGTCTTAGAGCTAATCTTAATCTAATATTTTCAATATAAGAATACTAGAATACTAAACGAGCTAGCTTATCTTCTCTTAATATAGGTAGTCCCTATGTCTGTAGTAATCCGTGAAATAAAATACCAATAGCTCATTAGATAATAGAAGCGGATGCGCTAACCTCACGAGCGAGCGTAGTAATAAGAAACTAGAAACATTTTGCAAAAAGCGAACAGCTATTCAAAATCAACATACATAGCCCGGATTCTCTCCTTCCACTCCTGAAACGTAATCACCTCATCTTCGAGGCGCACGCACTCTTCTGGCAGAGCATCCATATCGGCTTTATCAAATACTAGCAGCTTCATAAACTCGTGACCGCCATCATAGCCCGGAACGGAGAGCTCTCCTGCTTACAATTTGGCGTAGCATTCTTCATCGTACTGCATCCGTCCTCCTTCTGTCAGGTACATCCAAATGCCACTAAAGGAATTGCACAGGCGATAACAGCCTTCGCAGCGGAGAGCATGAACCGGCTGGTACCAGGGATCATCGTTAACATTATCTTCTTTTAGCTCAGTTCCTATATACCACCACATCTTGCTATCCGTATCCTCTTTATCGTCACTATCACTCTTTTAGCCACCTCCTCCGTCTTTCGACGAGGTGGATCCTACTTAGCCATCTCCCACGCCCTCTGATTTTACCTCTTCGGCCTCCTCTTCCCATTCATACTTTGGCCGGTTAGCTTCTTTCTGTTTCCAAATATCTATCCTTCGTTTTCGGTCAAGCTTCTTCGCCTTATGTGCCAGGTGCAGCAACATACCATTAATATAAAGGTTAGGCATATCCCGCATCAAAGCAAAAACCATGTTGAGAGTCCACAGGGACAGGTCATCATTCGATAGGTCATCATCGGAGAGCATCACTAAAGCCTCGCGGACCCGTATTCTCGTCAATCTCTTCAAATGCAAAATGTCCTTCCGCATCGCGAAATGGCGTGCGACACCCACCAGCAGGCTATCATAGCGTATGATGTGGTGCTCGAACTCTTCAAAGCAAGCTTCGATCTTTCTGTGGTACAATTCTTTGTCCCCGGCCGTGGTGGATTCGTTCAAGAAAATCTTAAGCCACACCGGGAGACAGATACCGACGGCTTGCAACCTCTGCTTATCGTTGGCAATCTTGAAATTCTCATCCCATACCTCCATGGCCGCTTTTTCCTTGCCTTTCATCTCAAGAAGAATGCTGGCATGGTAAGACCTAAGATCGAATAGCTTCTTAGGATTCGGATCTGCTGCTATGGCAGTGTCGATGATGGCGTCAACTATATCAATTCGATCCATCACCTGGGCAGTGCGGGCAACGATACCCTGGAAGTTCTCAGATACAAAGCCCGTTTCGTCTAGCTTTTGATAAAAGAAGTTGCTGATAGTACCTTTCTCATGCTTAGCGTACCCTCTAAGTTGCTCAATGAGTTGGATGATGGCGTCCCAAAGATGCATCTTATCATAGTCTTCAAATACTGGAGAGAATCCATTGAGGACGCCTTCAGACTGATCAATTTCGAGAACCGAAGAGTATGTCTTCACAGCTTCCTCAATTCTATCAGCTTTCCAATACTTGTTCCCAAGGTCAAACATGACGGTTGCCAGAATGACTCGATGGTTCTCCTCAGATAACCATTTTTTGTCTGCTTCGAGAGTAGATATTACGTTTTGTAAGAGCTTAATTGCCTCTTCGTTAGATTCGATTACCTTTGAAACAGCATAAGCTGCTCTCCAGTTCTTCGAGTCGCTGGCTACAGCTTTTTTTGCTCTCTCCAGTGCCATGGCAGACATGCCGTCGCCATCGAGGTAGATTAGGAGATCAGCTGCATAAGCGTCCCAAATTATTTCGTCCACTGGTCCCTCGATTACTGTTCGAGCATAATCTTCAACAAGGTGAAACATGTTAATTTGCGGCTCCCACACTTGAAAAGGTGATTGATCTGTTTTCTATCATTTCATGTCAGCTTTCGGTCAGTCTTTTGTCTATCAAGCGGGCTAAACTGACTTTGCAGAATATGGAGGATATGAGTAGGTATGCCATCAAGGTGTCGTATTTGAGGGTGTCTCTTTGGAATATGTCCTTGGCAGCTCTCTTCATAGCCTCACCAAAGAGGACTGACACGCGATCGACTCCATCTTGCTTGAATGATGCAACCAGTGGATGATCTTTAACGCGCTTGATGACGGCAGAATCGTTAAACCATCGTGCCAACTCATTCACAGCATCATCTCTCAGTATCCAGTCTATCCATGCTATTGGTCGCTGGTAATTATAACTGTCAAACTTGACCCGGCTGGACTTCTCTTCTCCCCCATTGAGACCTAGAAGTGAATCGGTGGCGTAACCCTCAGAAAAGAGCCGGACAAGCATGACTCCCAACTCTTCCAACAACTGCCTATCTGCCAAAGACCGATCCGCAGCCACGAGATGTTTAAGGAGAGCATGTTGGGAGTACTCCAGCATCATCTCAGTCTTCTCATTGCGCGGTTCGACTAGGCATCGCAGGCAGCGGAGAGCAAGCATGACTTGTACATTGTCCAAGTCTTGATGAATATAGACGCCTTCGCGCACGAGCTTTGATTCGAAAAATTCTTCGAATTTGAATTTTTGGTAGAGCTCTTCGGGACAGACTGTGCTAAGATAATGTCTGATGATCTTCACTTCGCCAGGTGTGATTTGCTGGCTGTCTAATACTTGTAGCTCGGAAGAGATTGATGTGTCTTTGTTGGGAATCTTCTCTCTAATTTCGTAGTTTTTGAATTCAATAAGGTTGCCGGTCATCTTAAAAATGGTGTACTTCGTTTCGATTTTGGCTCTGAGGGACATGAGTGACGAGCTGCTACCCCCCCCTAAGCCTAGCTCTAATGCTCCCTCCAAGGCTTCTGGGCTGAGTAGAAGTGATGCACTGTCGACCCATTTAATCAATTCGTTGATTTCTTTAATCTCCTTGTTAGTTCTTGTCCGGTTTATGCTCTCTATTTCCGCTTCAAGTTGTTCCGAAAGAGTGCTGCCCGCAGACTCGAGATGCGATCGAATCTCCTCAACATCGTCCGTCTTAGCAATGTTGTCAAGAACCCGATTCACTTGGTAATAGTCTCCCTCGGTCGACTCCACCAACGAATCGGTTATTTCTCTTCGGATTTGATTCACACCAGGGCGATTCGTCTCTTTCAGGATGTCCATCTGGTTCATCCGTAGCTTGACATAGGCCTCAAGATCCCTTCTATTGTTGTGTTTCAGCACGATTTTCTCCACTTTGATGCCCCCTGCTTGGTGAATCTTCTGAAATGTTTCACTTGTTCCTGTTAACAGAATTCGTACACGCTTTCCAAAGCCCCTTTTCGTAAATTTCTGGAAGATGTTGATGAATTCGTCAATCTTGTCCTGAATTCCATCAAGGACAACGAAGAGTGCAGCATCCATTTCTTCAAGGTCTTCATTCTCGAAGAAGATCCGGGTCCAAGTCTCCAGTGCACTGCCGAAGAATTTGCTCCGATCACAGATTCCAGCCACACTTTTCATGAAGGGCTCATCGTCCAGAGCAAGCTGGCATATCACATACTTGGAAAGAGACAGAGCGTCGGAATAGTCAGTCACCTCCATAAAGTCGTGAGCAACAATGGCCCTGCTGCTAAGCTCCTTGATGGGGCCTGTCTTTCCCTTTTTGATTTGGAGAATCACGTTAGAAGCAAGAAAGGTCTTTCCAGTTCCCTCACCCCCCTGTAGCCCCAGAATTGGACTTGTTCCCTTTACCCAGGAACGAAATCTTGTATCTTCCATGAGCCACTCGCCACTTCCCGGGGCGATTTCAGTCCTGTATTTCTTCCATGCCAATTCCCACGGCGGGGGGATATTGGAATCAAGTATAGACCGATCACAGTCTAGGGTCTTGATAATGGATTGTTTCCAAGCTGAAACTTCCTTCTCCCGCTGCATCTGCGTCTTGTCCTCCAACAAAGTATTATGCACTTTTCGCGTTAATACCAGACCATCCCTCGAATTCTCGGCAGCTTCGTTACTTGACTTCCATGTCTGAGCGGCTACTAAGCCGCGCTCCTTGTCAATCAGGCTTTCCATCGCGCCCAGGAGGCCTTGGACGCCATCGTCGTTGAGGAACAGCTGCTTCATGAAAGCAGCCAACTTGTGCCTTTTCTGCCTCAACTGAAGGGAGCGGTCGCAAATATCGACAAACAGCTGCAGATGACGGCAAGCCACTCTGGTCAATTTTGCATCCATGCTCGCCTGCGTGTAGTAACTAAGTCGGTCCAAAAACTCGGTACATTTCTCCAACAAGGAAGCCAGGCTGTCGAAGATACCCTCATACCCTTTCCAGGCGCTGATCACAAAGGTCAGTGCATTGTAGCAAGTGTTTGCCGGAGCAAAGACCTATATTTGAAAAGACGCCGAGTGAGCTCAGCTGGTTGCATAAAATAAGACGAAGTCTTCACTTACAGCAGACACATGAGTAGTGACGATGCCGCCAACAGTCTCAATGCACTGAAGGGTCCGTTTGAAGATGGTTTGTATGGTGGCGTACTTCTCCACCGACTTTTTGTCTTTGGCTTGTGCTTGGCCTAGTTGGGCCAGAACGGCGTCAATGTCAAGGCCGGCCTGGATTTTGGAGGCGTCGCCGCCGGCCATCTGGATCACGCGTAATTCGACCTGCTTCCATGCTTGGCTTATTTCCGCTTCCATACCTGTATCCGGGGATAAGCTATCTGATTGTTTCATTGTCTTGATGCAAGCAGAAGGTGTTTATATCCTATAGACAGTTTCTTTCAATTTCGATTTCGGGTGACGTGAGGTTTGACACCTATAGGAGTGAGAGAAAAGAGAGGGATGCGCCGAAACTAAATAAACAAGAAATGAACAACATCCTGGGGCCGGAAATTTACATTGGGTTCTCTTACCTCATCGTCAGCATTGGTTTACATGGGATGTTATTGGTGGTTCGTAGGGACAACCGTAAGCACTAATTGGCCTGCAATCTATTAAGTAGCATATCCATGCTCGAGGCCTTGCTTGCATAACTGAATGAGGTAGGTGAGAAACCTTTTCCGAATGATATTTGTGCAATCTAACAATTATAGCGGCTAATATTATAAATATAATTAAGATATTATTTAGAATCTAATTATTTCTCTATTTAGTATAAAATATATTTAATTTCTTATACTAGTTTATTATATTACTCTAAAGAGATATAAGTAGTATAATAACTATAGTAACTCTACTAGAGTAACTAGTAGCTAGTAATATAAAATATAGACTCTTACTAGTACTAGTTCTTATTACTATTATAATTAGGCTTATATTTATTATAATTAATTTAATTATATTCTACTACTATTTAATAAAAGATCTTTTTAACCCTTTATATAATATAGCTTTATTAACTTATTATCTCTTATATCTATAGTTTAAATAATAAATAAAGTAATATAAAAGAATTTTCTCTATATAGATAGCTTTTTATTTTTCTAAAGATTTATATAGCTTTATATAAAGTTATATTCCTTATCTAAATAAATAAATAAAATAACTAACTAGATTTCTTTTAAAGTAAGCTACTTTTCTATTATTCTTATATTATAAGGTTTTTCTAATTAAAATACTTTATATTATATAGGTTCTTTAATTTTAATCTTCTTAAGATTAATATAATAAACTTAAACTTATATTTCTATATTTTTCTAACTAGATTACTCTATCTTTATAAATTTAAAAAGTAGTACTAGAAGATAAATATTTATAAAAAGGTTTAAAATTAATTTAAACTATTTATATCTCTTTTAATATTAGTCTCCCCTACTTAATTATATAATTACTTCTTATTAGTTACTTTTACTAATCTTATATTAGTATTTTAGCTTTTCTAGCTAATTAATATAAGAAAGGTTATTCTATTTACTTATTAATAATAAATAGTTTTATACTTCTATTTATAGAACTCTTATCTTTAGCTTCTTATCTTTATTAGATATAGTATAGAAGTATACTTTTTAAATAATATTCTCTTTATAATCTTAATAAATTAAGTAAAAATATAACTTTTAGAGATAGTTTAGATAAAACTACTAAATTTAAATACTATTAGAATTATAGGTTTCTATTATTTATAAAAGGAATTAAGTTAGCTTAAAGCTATATTTTAATAAGGAGAAAGAAAATAAAATATATTTAGAATATAGATTTTAGATTAGTTATATATTTAATATAATTTATATTTAATTAATTATTATATAGTATAAATAACTATATATAAATAGATATTAGATTAATATTAAATTTATATTATTTTTAATAAAAACCTTCTATAGTAATAAATATATACTATACTTATAGAAATAAATTAACTATTAATCTTATATAACTAACTTTTCTTATTCTTAAATAAGTATAATTTTAGATTAAATTAAAATAAATTCTAATATATTAATACTAAATCTAATCTAATAAGATTAATATTTTAATCTAAATATAATTAAAAATAATATAAAGTTTAAATAATTAATTTTTAAAAGCTATTTTTATTCTAATTAATTTAATATAATATATAATATATTAAAACTATAAATTATATATTAGATTATAATAGGCCTATATAAGTAGATAGCTATTCTTAAGATATAGCTTTTCTTCTAGTTAGTCTCTATTCTCTATAAATACTTATAATAGTACTAGGTAGACTATATAATAAAGTAATAGATTAAGTAAATATAGCTATTAGATTTATAATATTAAAAGTAGCTTTATTACTATAAGTAAGCCTTTAACTAACTAAAGGGGTATATAATAAATATAGTTAGTAAATAGCTATATTAAATTACCTTAGATAATAGTTATTATTATTTTAAGAGTTTTATTAAAAGTATTAACTAAACTTTAAGAGATTAGAATATTTATATTAGATATTATAACTATAAGCTTTAAATTAGAAAGAAAAAGTAATTATTATTATTAGATAATAAGTTTTCCCTTTTAGAGATTATAATTATAACTAGATTATTTATATATCTAGCTATATAAATAACTCCTATTATTAGAGTTTTTAAAGTATTAATATTTATATCTAGACTAAAAGTATAATATTTAATTTTATTTTATAGTATTAAAAATTTAGATATAGATTACTAATTATATTCTTAAAAAATATATATTAGATTATATATTATTTAATCTTAGGATATACTTTTATTTATAGTAAAACTAATAGAAAATAATTAATAATCTATATCTAAATCTTTAATACTATAAGATAAAGTTAAATATTATACTTTTAGTCTAAATATAGATATTAATATCTTAAAAACTCTAATAATAAGAGCTATTTATATAACTAGATATATAAATAATCTAGTTATAACTATAGCCTCTAAGAGGGAAAGCTTATTATCTAATAGTAATAACTACTTTTTCTTTCTAACTTAAAGCTTATAGTTATAATATCTAATATAAATATTCTAATCTCTTAGAATCTAGTTAATACTTCTAATAAGATCTTTAAAGTAATAATAACTATTATCTAAAATAATCTAATATAGTTATTTACTAACTATATTTATTATATACCCCTCTAGTTAGTTAAAGATCTATTTATAATAATAAAGCTACTTTTAATATTATAGATCTAGTAACTATATCTACTTAATCTATTACTTTATTATATAGCCTACTTAGTACTACTATAGATATTTATTATTATATAGTATAAATAACTATATATAAATAGATATTAGATTAATATTAAATCTATATTATTTCTAATAAAAACCTTCTATAGTAGTAAATATATATTATACTTATAAAGATAAATTAACTAATAACTTTATATAACTAACTTTTCTTATTTCTAAATAAATATAATTTTAAATTAAATTAAAATAAACTTTAATATATTAATACTAAATCTGATCTAATAAAATTAATACTCTAATCTAAATATAACTAAAATAAATATAAAGCTTAAATAATTAATTTTTAAAAACTATCTCTATTCTAATTAACTTAATATAGTATATAATATACTAAAACTATAAATTATATATTAGATTATAGTAGATCTATATAAGTAAATAGCTATTCTTAAGATATAGCTTTTTTTCTAATTAGTTTCTATTCTCTATAAGTACTTATAGTAGTATTAAATAAACTATATAATAAAATAATAAACTAAATAGATATAGCTACTAGATCTATAATATTAAAAGTAGCTTTATTATTATAAATAGGTCTTTAACTAATTAGAGGGATATATAATAAATATAGTTAGTAAATAACTATATTAGATTATTTTAAATAATAGTTATTATTATTTTTAAAAATCTTATTAGAAGTATTAATTAAGCTCTAAGAGATTAGAATATTTATATTAGATATTATAGCTATAAGCTTTAAATTAGAAAGAAAAGATAGTTATTATTATTAGATAATAAGTTTTCTCTCTTAGGGGCTATAGCTATAGCTAGATTATTTATATATCTAGCTATATAAATAGCTCCTATTATTAGAGTTTTTAAGATATTAATATCTATACTTAAGCTAAAAGTATAATATTTAATTTTATTTTATAATATTAAAAGTTTAAATATAAACTACTAATTATATTTTTAAAAAATATATATCAGATTATATATTATTTAATCTTAGAATATATCTTTATTTATAGTAAAACTAATAGAAAAAAAAAATAGATATTTATAGAGAATAAAAACTAACTAGAAGAAAAGCTATATCTTAAGAATAGCTATTTACTTATATAGACCTACTATAATCTAATATATAATTTATAGTTTTAATATATTATATATTATATTAAGTTAATTAGAGTAAAAATAGCTCTTAAAAATTAATTATTTAAACTTTAGATTATTTTTAATTATATTTAGATCAGGGTATTAGTTTTATTAGATTAGATTTAGTATTAATATATTAAAGTTTATTTTAATTTAATCTAAAATTATATTTATTTAAGAATAAGAAAAGTTAGTTATATAAGATTATTAGTTAATTTATCTCTATAAGTATAATATATATTTACTACTATAGAAGGTTTTTATTAGAAATAATATAGATTTAATATTAATTTAATACTTATTTATATATAGTTATTTATACTATATAATAAGTTTATTATTTTATTATATAATCTATTTAATATTACTATAAGTATTTATAGAGAATAAAAACTAATTAAAAGAAAAACTATATCTTAAAAATAATTATTTATT
>JAPDLB010000149.1:0-12766 GCA_027569935.1 Clonostachys sp. G952 | reverse complement strand
GGTGACGGCGGCGACGGTGACGGCGGCGACGGTGACGGCGGCGACGGTGACGGAGGTAATAATGGTGATGGCGGCGATAGTGATAGAGGTGATGGCGATAGCGGCGACAGTGATGGAGGTGATGGAGACGGCGGTGATAATAGTGATGGCGGTGATAATGGTGACAGCGGCAATAGCGACGATGGCGGTGATGATGGCGACGGAGGTGATGGCGGTAACAGCGGTGATAATGGTGATGGCAGTAATACTGGTAATGGCGGCAACGGTGATGACGGCGGCGATGACGGTGACAGTAATAGAGGTGACGGTGATAATGGTAACAGAGGTAAGCGAGCGATAGCGACGCCAGCAAGCGAAAGCGCTACAGCAAGAGAAAGCGCTGCGGCGAGCGGTAGTGATATCGCAACAATAAGCTAGCTTCTTGAATGCCGGTGAAATGTGATTCTATTCAACGACTTCACTTTTTCCTCTGTATCCTCGCTAACTATCTACCACTCTGGTAAAAACTGTTTAACTACCAGATATATAACAAAGACTTCCTATACTATAGATTCTAATTATATTATTTTTTATCCGCTCCCACTGAAGTGAGTCGGGCAGTCCGGGCAGTCCCCGACTGACTTCAGTGGGAGCGGATAAAAAGATTAAAATCTATGACCGAACTTACTATATATCTACTTATACTTATATTAACCTAATCTAAGTAAGTAGTACAGTATAACTACTGAACTGTAAGATTTCATAGATAACGATAAGTAATAACTATAATTAGAAACTAATAAGCCTAAAGCCTAACCAAGTTAGATATTATATTAAGTAAGCAAACTCCTCCTTTTCTCTCTAATTCCATTCTTTATCTCTTACCTAAAAAATCTTTACTACCTAAAATATTTAATAATAATATATTTAAATATGGCAGAACCAAAGAAGAAAAGAGGCCGTCCACCAAAATTAACTACTGCTGAAGACTATAAGAAGGCACGCCAAGAAAGTACTCGAAAATACTACCAAAAGAAAAAAAATCAGCCTCAACCTAACCAGTCATTATACTCTCATTATATCTTCTACCAGCCTGCACCACCCCAAGTCCCACCATCTACCAACCCAAATACTGGCCTCTATACCAAGCAAATATTTTTACCAAGCCAGATATACACTCAGAACTCTGTATATACTACTACTAACTCAGAGCTAAGTACCCAATATGTTCCTCAGAACTTCTATGAGCCAGACTCTTTACTCCTCCAGGTATAAAGCAATATAATACAAGGTAGTATACTACTTGTCCTATACTGACATATTAATAATGGAACAGGATGAGGAGACTGCCGAGGATAGCCGAAGATCCCCAGCAGCGCTTATAGACGAGGAGCTTACACAACTTGGAGAACAGCCATATGATGAGGATAGTAGTAACCAGCAATCATCCATAGCATTCTTTGAGGAGACGCTCAGCTCTATCAGAGAGCAGATCAGCAATAAACTATATATATCAGACCAGGAGCCGGCAACACCTCTCGAGCAGAAACCGCCCGCATACGAACCGACAGTACCAACAACCCCCCAGGTACCAGCCAAATCAACCAGATCCGGGCCCAGACAACACAGCTTCTCAGGTCAGGATATAACCCCGACCCCGCCAGTTCAGCAGACTGAACAACAGTTATTTATAAATAATTTCTTCAACTATATCCCCCCCCCAACGAAGGATCAAGATGGCTGCTGGACATTCTCCGACAGGAGTATCCATGCTTTCAGAGCCAAGTTCAAATATACAGAGAAGGAATACAACAGAGAGGCCATTGAACAGCGGATCCATCTCCTGAATATACAGCACAGGATCAACGAGAAGCAGATGCTCGACCTGGACAATATTACCAGCGGGCTTAGGTTTATCGCGGATACCTGCAGTATAGAGGGCTTGATCACAGCAGTAAGGGCAGTAGTAATCGAGGATATAATCCCCTACCAGTACTCCGACGAGGAGATATTTGCTCTAGCTAATGCGACCATCGCCATCACACCGGTACTATACGGGACTGTATCAAGAGTACACCATATACCAGGACACTGGGCGCTCGCTGCCTATATATATGATACGAACCAGCTGATCATACTGGACTCACTCGACCGGGCGCCCCCCGAGCACGCGATTGCTATACTACAGGACTGGGCATCCAAGCTCAACGGCGGTATCCAGCCGCAGACATTCCCTATTACCGCCATTCAGCAACAGTCGGACTGGTCCTGTGGCATCTTTGTACTGGAGAACCTGTGCTATCTCATATCATACATTATAAACAAGCACACAGACAACCAATCCCCATGGGATCTCTCAACACTGCCGGCGGTCCCCCAGGCCCTTCAGAATAAACAGACCGTAGAGGTCATGGTCCTCTCGAGATGGGACACACTGATCAGCACAGTTCTCAGGAAAGAGCCCATTACAGCAGTACAGCTTACCGAACCATTCAGCCCGCCCGCAGTATCTACCGCACCGCAGGGCAACCCTGATCCTGCCTCGGGCCCACTCGAGCTCCTCCTGGCGCGCGAGTGGCTAGGCCGCCGCGGCTGCTCCGCAGACGCGCACGAGCACGCGCACGAAAAGATCATCCAGGAAGCAGCCCAGTCAGACGAGATCAACAGCAGCTGCAGCTCCCTGGCCGATATCACGAACACGATAGGGGGGCCAACCGCAGGCCATAACGATCAGATCCCCGATACACTCGACCCCAAACAAGACCTGATGTACCCCAGTATACGGCGGAGGGAACTCGACACACCCGCGAAGATAATACAGCTGTCACAGCATCTCCAGCCAATATTCGAGGGCCGATGTACAGCACCGACACCACCGCAGCGACTCTGCATGCATACACACCACAGTATCAGCCCGGGCAACGGAGATAACATAATCACAACATACGATATCGACAGTATATGCGCCTTCCCCAGGTCTCTCGCCGTCGCCAAGCATGGGATCAAATGGCACTCGGCTGTCACGATAGCCTACAGCCAGACCGAGGATTTGCACCTCAGCCTACCCCTCCCGGCAGAGGGTTCCAGCGAGCCAGTCATGCGACCGATGCACGAGATCCCCAACTACTGCTTCGGGGAGATCCTAACCCTGCCGAGTACATATATATGGCTGTTCTTCCCCGCGCTCGCCAGAGAGTCCAGGGACCCCGCCAAACGCACAGCAATACCCAGGGAGATCTTCGAGGAGCTCACCGACAATATCCTACTGCCAGCAATACAGGAGGCTACGAGCGCCAGTACGGACCAGTACTACCCACCGAGCTACGAGGCTATAATGGCCGATGCCCGCGCCAGGCGGGAGCAGCTGCAGACGGACCAGACCGGTAGCCCTAAGCAGCCAGGCAACCACCAAGAGGACGGCGAGGGGGAGCCAGATATATACCAGGGTATCGAGAGCGGGAGGGGGAACAGGAACCTATCATACCAAATCCAGGGGCAATACCTGGAGCAGATATGGGAGGCTATCCGAGCACGTACCACGGACCATACAATCTTCAGTACCATGACTCTCTATATCGGCGCCAAGAATACCAAGCTCCTGTACACCAGAAATTCAGCCCACGAAGCGATCGCGGAATTCCAGAAGATATGGCGGGGAGCTATAGACGAAAGATTTATCGGAGAAGATGATATTTTTATCGACCTCGGGCGGCAGCACATCCCGGCCCCCGACACCCCGCTCGACAACCACGTCCTGCTCTGGCGGCATTGCTGCCTACAGACAATCGCCAGAGAGCGTAGGAGCTGGAGCAGGGCGCACAATACAGGCGAGCGCACTGCCAACTCGTCGAGAAAGAACTTCCGCCAGGTCTACTACCAGTGGGCAACGACCTCCGAGGCCAGCGCCATGACGATCACATCCGGTCCCGACAGCGCCGAGCGCAAGGCCGGCCTGGTCTACACCCAGTACTACAACCTGATCAAGCTACCATTTGACGCCGCCAAGATCTACCCTTTCCAGTCACGAGCGACCGAAACGCTGGCCATCGATCCGACATACCTCCTCCAGGTAGGCCAGTCCACCCGCGGCATGAAGAAGAGCATCGATACCCTCGTCAAGTCCTACCAGCTCTCTAAGCGGCGGATGCACGCCTACCTGCAGTTCACGCGCGACGGACACGGCCGACCGATACCGAATCACAAAGTCACATACGGGGTGAGGGCGGAGGACCGGATTACAATGAGCCTGCTTGGGCGTATCATCCAGCAGGACCAGGAATCCGAGGTGCAGCCCCCGGGGGATAACCATGTAGAGCCGTTCTTTGCTGTAAGATCTGGCGATATCGTCTCCTTCCTCCGCGCCACAACCAACCGGTACTGTATCCTGTTCGAGCTTGTCAAGGCACAGACCGGGCCCAAGTACTCGCTCGACGAGACAGCCGTCATGATCATCGCCCTGCGCTCCCTCCGGTTCTGCTACACATCCGGCCTGCTGCCGCTGGAGCGGGTGCTCTGGAGTGACCGCAGCACGCCGGCCAGGGCCCAGATCGAGGGCAGGCCCCCGGTCGAGGCTGAGGGGCTCGGCATCGGCAGGAGCATGAAGCTGCACGGCTTCGGCTGGTGGCGGCCGGGCAAGTTCGACTGGGAGGTTACGCGGTTCCACAAGGACGTGCTCGAGAGGCTCATGGTCGGCACCGAGCTGCTGCGCAACGACTACAAGAGGCAGTGGCACGCGTTCCAGGATATCCGTGATGTGCACTTCCGAATGTGGCAGGCCAAGGGCTGGCTTACTAAGCACCCGATCATCGCCAATCCCGGGATCAGACGCGCCTGGCTCGACTACCTCCACTGCACCGTCCTCGAGCTCTTCCCGCGCGACATATGGCACCACATCACCCAGGCAGAGGCGACCAGGACGGATGGGAACCTCGCCGACGGCGTCCGTACTACAGCACGGCGCAACCCGCCGGGCCTATTCTACGATGATATGAAGGAGCTCTTCCACAACCGCCAGACCAACCGAACCCGTACATACCCATACATTGTTGCGGGGAACAAGATGCGGACAAAGGAGCCGCTGGAACTGGTCGACGACCTCTTCGCACCCCCGAACCAGCGACCGGCGCGGGCCTGGGCATACAAAGACCCGATCGAGACGCGCAAGGGGTGGAACTCCAAGCCCTACAGGGTCGCGACGGCCTCGGCCATGATGATGATTACCGAGTCCATAGATGCAGAGGAGGCTGCTGCCTGGTATAATGACCTCTGCCGGCTCGTCCTGGCCACGAACTGGATCCTGCCGTGGCCCAGCGATAGTATGATGATTACCAAGTCCAAGGCTAACCAAAATACCACGCCCAAGATGTACAGCATGTGGCACTTCGTCTCCATCATCTCCGCACCTGGAGAAGCAGGCCTCTCGAACCAAAAGTCGTACTTTTACGAGGACGCAAGCAACAGCCCAGAGGACGACAGCCACAAGATGGGCCTATTCGGGTTCGGCCAGGCGCATGCCGGTCTCCGAGAGCAATACAGACTCGACAGAAATACACACGACATGCCAGCCGACAGCATCACCGGATCCACACCCTCGTGGCTCCTGGAGCAGCTCCGCCACAGCCAACCCGACAGACCATCGATCAAGGCCGAAGATCTTATATTCGGGCGTCTCATGACAGTGCCATTCCACCGCAGCGGGTCCAACCAGAACAGCTTCAATCCGGTATTCGAGGAGGGCCGGCCCTTCGAGATCAACATGGTCAGTCATATAAGGGACAGGTCAGCACAGGACCTGGATCGTCTTTTCAGTAAGATTGTACAAGCACACACCACCCGCCAACCAAAGGGCACACCGACACCGAACCAGCACAACCAAGATATACAACCCAACCGGCCGCAGCCCAACCTCACCCCCCCCTCCTCGCCGACCCAGACCGCAACCCCCGACACCCAGATATCCATGCGTACACCCAGCAGCGATACATCATACCGACAAACAACCCACCATCGACGAGTGACAAGAGAAGCCCGGAAACATGACTGGAGAACAGACTGGATAACCCAGCGCCGGAGACGGAGACAGGGACAGGCTCTACCAGCAGCCCAAGCACCAGGTCATACCAATAATAACAATCCACAGAATACAAATCAATAACAGTAGCAGCCAGCAGAACCAGGTATGATCCAACATCCATACCAGTAGAATAGCAGCAACGAACAGGTAGATAGATTGAACAGATAGCCCCCTACCAAATACTCAACTATATAGCCATTGGAAAACTCAAACACCCCCACTCGGATGACTCATCTTAGAAATCTTCTCACCAGATATACTACCTACCCTATAACAGCAGCCAGACTACAATATAAACCATAGTAAAACAAGGGAAGAGATGCAGCAAATGAATGCAAGACCAATTAGCAAAGATGAATCGTAATTTCAATCCGCCCCCAGCGAATTCAGTCCGAAATAGACCGCAGCTATAAAGAGGCCAGTAGATTAGAGTCAGTCGGAATACTGGGATCGAGAATATGTACAGGGACTCGATGGATAAAAATATACCAGATACCAACATCACGGTCCAGCATACTAACCGGCCAAATCCAATATTACCACACCTATTATCCCGTACAGGATCTACCAAGAAACTCACCCTACTGGAAAAGGCAGTATACCAAGACTCATCTACAGTATACAAAGGGGCAGCAGATTAAGATGCCACGCTACCCCGGCAAAACATCAAGCCGCGTACGTACGGGGTAACGCGTCGCGCTTCACCCACATAAAAGAGGGGGGTAAAGCATACTGCAGAGGAAGAAAGTAAATCCATCCCGGAAAAAAACCAAGAGCACCACAACCTGACATACCATAGACAATACACCCTCTGCATTCTATCCGTACCCTGCGCCGAAGAAAGAATCTCCCGAGGTTTGCTCGCTCCCCACTGAAGTCGGTCGGGTCATCCCCGACTGACTTCAGTGGGAGAAGGGAGGAAGTTGGATGGCGAGGGTTGTAAACAAAGAGATCCTGACCACACTATGTGGCAAGTAGCCGCTGGGGCAGAATCCATACCCCCCGAGCATACCCCCAGTCACAGCAGCAGCCGGATGTAACCTCCCGAGCAGTACAGAGGCATTGCGGATACAGCAATATACCGCAATCCCGGCCGCAGTATAACTGACCAAGATCAACCAGGCAAGAAGAACCACCCAGTCCCACCCGAACATCAGACTAGTACCCGATACAAAGCATACAAGAGCGAAACCAGGCAGGATCCGAGCTTCATTCCACGAAAGCATCCCCAGAGCAAGTATCTACTACAAACGAGCAAGATGCATATCAGCGCATGGCAGGCTACTCTGACCCCTTAGGGCCAGCAGAGTAATTACATCGAGCATCAGTTCCCAAAGTCCTAGAGTCTCCCGTGGTCCAGGTCTGTGCCTCAGACGGCGCGGTATCAGACCCCATCATGAAGCACGCGGCGCGTCGACTCCACAAAAGCCCCAAGAGCAGCAATCTGCGACCGGAGGCGGCCCATGCGATACCCATTCGACTCGACAACCGCATCCGGCGGGCCTGAGAAGAGAATAACGAGCTGGGTGGCTTCGCAATGCTCGTACAGGAGGCGCGTGGTCTGCTCCAGGCCCCCGATGAGACCAAGTCGGGCTTCCATCTTAGGGTGCCCACCCGTCCTCTCCTCCCCAGACCATTCGGTAAGCACGTCGAGCATACACCCCAGGCCTATGATGTAGGCATCCAGTGCATCCGCCGCCTCGTCCACGGAGAAGCCGGCAAAGATGCCCGCATCTGCATCTGCATCAGCAGGAGGCCAGGGATCCGCGAGACCGGCAGGCGGAGACATACCTTCGGCGGGCAGCGCGGCAGGGCCATCCTCGGCAGGTTGATCCATACTCCTTCCGTCGGGGCCTGACCTCTTGGCAAGCGTCAGAAGAGATGGCTGCAAACCCAGTCAGCAAGGACCTGACGAGACAGGCTCCAGAAGCTACTTACAAGGTAGCAGCAGGATATGCGATGTGTCCGTGTCGAGATAAGACGAGTCTGTGCTGAGATGAGATGAGGGTACTGTATCCCACCTGCTTTACTATTATGAGAAGATAGCTGGTTATGTAGAGGGGAAGAAGGCAGAGGAAAAATTCCACAAAGAAGAGGTTACACGCAAAGTCCAACACCACTACGCAATGCCGGAAGGACCCCCATAATACCGGCCTATTGTTCACTTCCATTCAATAGGCAGCAGACAAGGCGAGGCTATTCAGACCTTACCGACAATGGAACAAGCACCATGAACTGGTACCAGCCCATCCAATCATATACAAGAGAACCAATGAATACACTAATCCTTATGCAGTAGTCACATCACCCACTCTCCATACAAGTGCAGAAGAAGCGAATCTATCCAAAGTTACCTACCCAGAGTGGATTCACTTTTAGGTGGATTCACTTTTCGAGCCTCAACAGCGAGGATCCCAACAGCTACTAGACATACAGTAGAATGACCCCCAATACCACGGGAAAAACGCAAAACCGCGGAGAATTGGACCTGCTCCCACCGAAGTGCCCCGGGCAGGCCAGGCCGGATGATCTAGATACCTTCCCCGGCCGCGAACCAACCTCCCATATCAATAGCACACCAGACAGCCGGGGGGTTGCAATGTAGTTTCATTATCAGAGAGCAATCTATACAGTACAATAGTAAGCCTGCCCCAGCCCCTCAGGGCCAGCAGAGCGAATCTTCTCGGTAAGGTGTCAGCCTCGGAGGCTCCAGAACATCCCGCAGTATACCTCCATACCCCAAACCTCGCAGTGTACCAACTCGGTCAAGTAGAGACTCAGGCCGCGCCTGCCAGGATGCGGCGCGATGCGTAGACGAAGAGCCCGAGCTCGGCGATCTTCGACCGGAGGTTGGCCAGCAGAGGCCCATTCGCATCCACAACCCGCCCGCGAGGGCCCGAGAAGAGAACAGCAACCTGCGCCACCGCGCACTGCTCACGCAGCAGCCGGGCCGTCGTCTCCAGGTCACCGATGAGGCTGACGCGGGCTTCCATCTTAGGGTGCCCCCCCGCCCTCTCCTCCTCCGACCATTCCGCGCACACTTCGACCAGTGAATGCAGGCCCACGATGTATGCAGCCAGGGTATCGAAGGCGCCCTCCACGGAGAGGCCAGCGGACCGACCTGCATCCGCGTCATCGGCAGGTGGCTCCTCGGCAGGTGGCGCATCGCTGACATGGCCGTGGACACCATCTTCAGAGTACGGCGAGGCATCATCGCCCGAGCGGTCTACCGGGACCTCGTCGGAAGCCGGCATCTCTGCGAACCTCGACAGGTGGAGTACCTAAAGAGTCAGCAAAGAGACACCAGGACGAGATCGACGACCTGCCTACCGGAAAACAGCAGAGTATGCGGGATCGTCGGATAGATTGCAGTGTAGTACTTGGGCTGTATGAGCGTTGTGGTAATACCGTGCGAGGGTGGCTAGCCAGGTGTAAGAAGGGCAGGATGCAGAGGGCACCCTGCGGGACAATTTATACTCAACTTCTAACACCACCCCCCTTGCCACGAGAAAGATTATAATAACACCCACTGACAGTTCACACGCCATCCACCCAGTAACGGGCGAGATGAGCCTATTCAGACCTCCTCGACAATAGAGACTACTACGGCGAGCTGCCATTCACCGGCTATACCACACTCATATGATCGTATACTTGCATCATACAAAAATTCACATCACTATTGTCCATTTCGAACAATACCCCGGCCACACGTAACAATCACATCTCAACTCGCTCCCACTGAAGTAGGTGAGCCAAACCTACCCTCACGTTATACAGAGAGGCACGCTCTGCTATTGTCCATTTTGGACAATACCCCGGCCACACGTAACAATCACATCTCGACTCGCTCCCACTGAAGTAGGTGAGCCAAACCTACCCTCACGTTATACAGAGAGGCACGCTCTGCTATTGCCGCTCTCTGATAATACCCTTTCTGGCAACGCGCTTCGGCGAAGAGAAAATTTGACGCGCTCCCACTGAAGTGGGTGAGGCGCCCTCCCGGATAAAGGTTCTTCCGGCCCGCAGGACCCACCCGTGCACTCCTGCAGAAATCCCTCCCCGGCCTCTAGCCTAAGAAGCTCGACCTCAACACATCCACGCCGATCGCCCTACGAGCACGAAAACAGCCATTTCTCCCCGCGCCGCGCCCGCGGCCGTATTCTGACCCCATTTCCTGCATCGGTGAGTGCATCCACACAATCGCACCTACTTTTCTTCTCGCGAAATAGCCGTTTTTCGCTGTTTTGGCCGGGTTTGTGGTGACACCAAACCTGGCGCACCCCGAGAATCCGGGGCGCATTCCATGGCCACGCGGCCCCACACACACACGCGACCTACTTCAGTGGGAACGCACAGCAACCCCCCGCACATACTCCGACCTACTTCAGTGGGAACGCACAGCAACCCCCCGCACATCCTCCGACCTACTTCAGTGGGAGCGAGCAAAAAAAAATCAAAAAAATAAAAAAAAACAAAAAATCAAATTTCTTCGAACGCGTCAACTAACCACGTACACAGCAATACCTCAACTACATACCGCACCCTCATTGACGGCATCGTCGACTTGAAATGCCGCCGACAACATCCAAGGCCACGCCCAGGCCAACGCCTCGCAAGAACATCCGAAGCGCAAGAAACTCCCCACAGTCCACACCTTCCAAGGCTAAACGAGATAATGCCTGGTATGCTGTGGAAGGTGACCCGGATGCTACCGCCAGGAGGAACCTCGGTATCACACCATGGTACAAGAATTTCCACAGGGAGAATCCACCATGGGTTCGTGAGACGAGTTTCCAGCCCGTACCCACACCACCAGTCGATCAAGCCGCGAAAGAGCATGATATCCGTGAAGCGTACCAAGCCATGGTCAATCTGGGGGTACCGACCGAGAAAGTAACCTTCCTGAATTACGTCTCCACCAAGGTCATGCCCCTCCCTCTCATGGTCAAGCTCAACAACTTTGGCAACATCCCCTCACTGGTCTACTTCGCGGATTCAATTGGTAAGTCAGGCTCAACGAGAAGTACGAAGAGAGAGATTTCCTCACTCCCACCGACGTCGCTCGCGCGGCCACGGCCCGACCTACTTCAGTGGGAGCGGGAAAAAATCAGAAAAATTTCACAATCCCCGATATCAATCCAGTTCGACTATTTCTACAGGCCAGATATACTAATGACAAATACCACCTTAGTTCCGGACCTAGCGGGATCCTATCTTCGAGTTCTGAATGCGAAGAGTCCGACTCATCTGATCAGGGCCATGTGTGGAGAGAAGGAGTTCGCACCCCGGGCCTAGAAGGCCGGATCGCAACCCCCACCACCAGCAGGAGAGGCACCCGACGCAGAGCTTGCGTCTCGAATCAATGACATTAACCAGTTTAATGATCTCGCTTCCATGCTATACACAGACGTGATGGCCATCACTGTCGGCAATGTCGGTACGGACAACCCCCGCAACGTAGCGCCAGCGCTCATCTTGAAGTATCTCTACGACACCCCCGTCGTCATGGATATGCTGAGCAAGGTAATCCGCGGCTGTCAGCGCCCAGTCTTCCTGCCGGTCCTTGGACGGCATGTCGGCGATATCGAGGATGCAAAGGCGGACATCCTCAACGTCTCTGCTACCGCGCTGCTCAACGCAGCAATGATCCTACTCTTCGCGCCAAGCAACCCCGTCTTCGAAGATGTCCCGGATTGGCATATCGATCTCAAGTACAAGCGTCGATACCCGACGCCGGACGAGCCCAGTGTACCGACCGAGGATCTCCTCGGCGGAGTCTATACACCCGACGACATGTATAGGGTGCTGTCACTGATTATCCTGTGTGGTATTCGCTTTGACAAGGGGGGTAGTTTCTACCCCTACGCCAGGCCTACCTCACGTACACCCACCCTGTGGCTTGGCCGCAGCGATCCCAGCATGGGAGATCCCGGTAGCAAGATTGCCACCCAGCAGGGGGAAGATGACGATGACATTACCACCCAGTCCATTGCGCAGGGTATGGCCATCAGTCACAAGAGGCGTAATGCCATCCGCCGCAACCGATCCACCCTCGGCGATGAGCATGCGAGTACCGACGGCTTCCAGTATTATGATCCCACGGTGGAGAGGGAGGCCCGAGAGAAGTTTGTGTGCCAAAGCATCCAGGACGTCACGACCCTTACCTCGGAAACCGTCATCGACTACTGGACTACAGTCGCCCAGGCCAGCGACCCCAGCAACATCCCCAATGCCGAGTCCGGCAACAGGTATCTCGACAAGATGGCACCCATCACGGACAAGGCGATGAGCAGTATCATCAAGGAGGCCTCCACAATCCACGGCCAGACCAACAGCTACACACTGAACGACCGAACCAGGAAGAGCGCGACGAGGTTCACCGGCCTGATCAACCTCGAGCACCACGACGAGTTCGTCAACCTGTGCATGCAACAAGAGCTCTACAAGGCCATGATTGGACGGGGGGAGATTGACGAGGCAGGGCTCCGCCGCCGCCTCTCGGACCACTACATCCACGAACAGACCACAAACATCCTCGGCGAACAGGTGGCCACGAAGAGCCTCCGTGATGCCAAGCGCGAGCATCGCCTGGAGGAAGGTCTCTATCCCGGCACTACCGGCCTCCACCGGCCGTTTGAGCATCAGATCCTAGGTAAGTCACACATTCACACATGCCCACCCCGGAGTTCGGTCGCGCGCCATTCTTGCCCG
>JAPDLB010000148.1:0-12907 GCA_027569935.1 Clonostachys sp. G952 | reverse complement strand
TAATATCCTAAGATCAGGCTATATATAATATAATCTATATAATTAGTTTTTAACTAAGTTCTAATCTATATCTAATCTTTAACTCTATTTTTTTTTACTTTTTATTATATAGCTAGCTAAGATATAGATAATAGTAACTCTAAAAACTCTAAAAAGAGCTTATTAAGTATATAACTTAGCTATAGACTCTAAAGGGGAATACTTATTATCTATAATTAATTATAATATCTCTCTAAGCTTATTATTACTAACTATCTCTTCTTATAACTACTTATTACTAACTACCTCTTATAATAGTAATAATAAATATCTTTAATATAATTATCCCCTATAGCTAGAGCCTGGTTATTATAAATAACCAGGTTCTTATATATATAATAATAGTTATTAGTAATAACTACTAGGATCTCTTTTTAGATATTAATTATTTAAGCCTATACTCTATTATAGATTTGCTTATAGTAATAAAGCTACTCTCTTATATATAGGCCTAGTAGTTATACCTACTAGAACTATTACTCTATCTTATAGCTAGTAAGGATATAGAGATAGATCTAATCTTTAATAATATACTTATAGAGGACTATAATAATATTCTTTTAGTATTTAATAATTATTATAATCTAAGGTACTATATATAGTACTAGTAAGTAATATACTAGCTTAAGTTAATTCAGATTAAAATAGCTCTTTAAATTAAATAAATATCTAATTTAGTTAGTATTATCAGATAGAAGAGAATTAAATAGAATAGAATTATTAGAAAGTTTATTAGATAGAAAAGTTAAATTAAATAAAGTTAGTTAATTTAATAGTATTTAGAATTATAGTAGATTAGTTAGTTATTACTATAGAATCTTTAAGAGAAGAGTAATAGCTAATTATAAAAATTACTATATATTATTTTCAAGACTAAGTCTGGAATTATATATTAATTAATTTTATTTATATTATTATTATTTATAATATATTCTAAGAGCTTAATACTTAGATATATAATAAATAATTTCTTAATAGAGATATAAATATAGTTTTCTTTTAAAATCTAGAGTATTTTTTCTATATATTAAAAATACTTTTTAATTAAATTTAAAAATATAATAATATTATTAATATAGGCTTATATAAAATATCTATACTTCTATAGAATTCTATCTATAAACCTTTAGCTAAAACTTAGTAAGTTCTAAAAGCTTATTAAAACTATATTTAATATCTTAAAGTTTCTCTTAGAGATAACTATTATCTAGTTATAATATTCTAAGAAAATAAATAGTTAGAAGAAAAATTTAACTATATTAAATATATTAAAATATCTTTTTCTTTTTATATTTAAAAGTATATTAATTTAATCTAATAATAGGTATATATCTAGTATAACTTTACTATTAAGTAGCTATAGATTAATTATTATATAATCTTTTTTCTTATTTTTAACTATATATTATACTATAAATACTAGATATATAATTTAAACTAGTTAGTTTATAGAGCTTATTTTTCTTTCTACTACTAGCTTATTATATATTTTATCTAGAAACTAGTAGTTATTATAATCTAATAAATAAAAATAGATTATTTTCCTTTAATCTTATTATCTATTAACTAGATCTACTCTTATCTTTATCTCTTTAGATATTAGAATTATACCTTTATTATAATAGATATTATATTTATCTAATAGCTTAATAAAGAATTTAGCTAGTATCTTATTAAGATTAGCTATATATATATTATACTTATTTTTTCTTATTAGAATATTTAATATTTTTAATATTCTATAATTTAGTAAATTATTATTAATATTAGAAATTTCTAGTTTTTTTCTTTCTTTAGTTTATTTTATATTTTTTTCTATAAAATTAAAGTATTTATTTATACTTTTAAAGCTTATACTAGATAGAATAATCTAACTAGCTTTTTCTAGAGTTAGAAATATTATTTATTTATTATCTTTATATTCCTTAATTTTATCTATAATTTAGTTCTTTATAAGGATTAGAGATCTTTTAATATTATTATTAAATACTATTAGCTATAAACTATTTATATTTACTATTATATTAAATATAGATTTATAATTTAGTATAAAATAGTATACTTTCTCTTCTTTTTCTAATAAGAATAAGCTCTATTTTATTATAATTAATATTCTTTTATCTAGCTATAGCTTAGAATTTTATTATATTTAGATATTATAGATTATTTTTTTTAATCTTAGTTAGAATATATTTTCTTAGATCTTTATATTATATACTAATCTAAAGATTATATTTAAATTAATAAAATTAACTTTTATTCTATAGTTATATAGAAAATATATTCCTAATAATAGCTTTAGATCTAGTTCTTCTATAATATTAGTAATAACTATAAAATAGATATATATTTCTACTCCTATTATAATACTAGATATATAAAAGTTAAATATTATTACTTCTAAAATAGAGAAATTTAAATTAATTCTAATTATTTATTTTAAAGATTAGCTATAATAGTATATATTTTTACTATACTTCTTAAGTTATTCTTTATCTATTAGAATAGTTAAAATACTAATATTAATATATATCTTATAAAAATTATCTTTATTATTAAACTTTAAAGGAATCTTAAGATATATATATATCTTTTTTTCTAACTCTTTAGATATATTTAGATATAGATTAATCTTAATTACTTACTCTAGTTATAGTATAATTTATATATAAGCTTATTTCTTAGATAATATAGGGGATTTAGTTTATTTTTAAATATAGATTACTATTTTCTAATAGTTTATAAAACTTAATATTTCCTCTTTTAAAACTTTTTTTTTTCTTTTTTAGAAAACTCTTTAATAAAGATATAATTTTTATTTTTTAATTCTCTTTTTTTATTATTAAAGTTAGAGTTATTAATTCTAAATTAAGCTTTACTTTTAAATTAATTACTTTTTTATAATCTATATTATTAATATATAAATTATTTTTATTAGAATCTTAACTTTTCTCTAAAAGAGATTTTATAATTTTTTCTTTCTTATTAATTCTTACTATCTTATAGAGAAAAGCTTTAGTTTTTATACTAAAGAGTCTAATTATAATTTTAATACCTTCTACTATATAATTAGTATTCTCTATTACTTTAATAATTTCTTTATTTTTAATTAGAAAAATAGTTATTTTTAGCTTTACTACTAGATTTAGATTTTTCTTAGAAAAAGTAAACTATATTTATATCTAGTCTAATAAGATCTATTATTTTATAATACTATTAAAGTTTAATAGCTTTTAAAAGATTTAAAATATTTTATTTTTTAAATTCTATTTTATTTAACTAATTAGTTTTTATATTTATTATAAATAGTTCTATATATATTACTTTTAATTTTAGATTAAATATATTATATACTCTTAGTAGCTATTAAAGTATATTTATTTCTCTATATATAGCTAATTAGTAGAATACTTTAGCTATATAATCCTATAGTAAGTAATTCTTATATAGATCTTTTTCTAAGAATATTACTAATACTAATTTCTTTAAAACCTTAGCTAACTATATACTAAATTATCTTTTTAATACTATTTTCTATTATTTAAAAGATAATCTAATTAATAGCTTTTTAATTATATTTAATTCCTACTATTACTATATTAGAACTTTTTTTCTAAATAATTACTATAGGTTTATTTTAATATATTTAGCTCTTTTTTAGCTATTTAATATTATAATATCTTTTACTATATCTAGCTATAGGGTAATATTAATAAATATAATTTAAGATCTATTAGTAAATATTTTATTATTATTAAAAAGCTTTTTACTTATATCTAGCTAAAAAATATTAATATTAATTAATTTCTATTTAAATATATATATATTCTATAGAGTTTTAGCTATTCTCTAAAGAATTATTATTAGCTTTAGTTATTCTTAATTCTACTAGAGTTACTCTACTTTTATCTAATTATACTCTAGTTTATTAAATTTTATTTAGACTAGGTTTTCTTATACTATTAATATAATATTCTTTATTTAGACTAGCTTTTTACTCTAGAGCTATTTAATTTTATTCTAACTCTAGCTAGTTCTATTACTTTTAGATTAGATTAAATATTTAAAAAGTTTAATTATTAATCTTCCTTATTAAGCTAGTTTATTCTCTATAGTAGATATTATTAATATAGTTTAGTTAGTATTAAATAGAGTTAATAAAATAAATATTTATTTAAGTAGAATAATTATAATTAATTTTATATCTATAAGGGTATTTATATTCTTCTAGAGGCTCTCTTTTATTTTATATATTAGAATTATATAGTTATCTCTAATTTCTTCTATAATTACTTCTAGATTAACTATTCTTAAAGTAAATTTTAAATCTAAAAATAGTAATTCTTTCTTTTTTCCTATTAATAAATCTTTAGATATTATTAAAGCAGAGTATTAGATAATAATATCTTTTCTCTATATTATTCCTATTAAATTTAAACTTTTATTAGAACTAACTATAGAATTTAAAAAGAGAGATCCTTATTTCTATATTTAGCTATTATTTAATAATAACTTAGAACTATTTAGTTTTTCTCTTCTTAGTATATATATTTAGAAATATTTAAGAATAAGTTTAATTAATAGGAATTAGCTTTATATTTATATAAGATATTCTAAATCTAATTATATTTTAATTAGTATCCTCTACTTCTTTATAGTTAAAAAGATAATAGAGGTATTTTTAAAGTTTTCTATTATATCTATATATATCTATTCTCTTTAGATCTTATTTTCTATTAATTTAGTTCTTAAGTCTTTAGAATATAGTAAAATTAATATATTTAGAGATATAATTCCTAATCCCTAGGCTTTTAAAATAATATATTTTATAGAGTTCTAGATAGTTCTAACTATATATTAATTAACTATATTCTAATAGATTAGAGTTTTAATATTCTAATCTTTTAATAATTAAAAAATTAGATATTTAGAGTTAATTTATTTAATAAAAGTTTTAACTAATTAAACTATAGTTATTATTTATAATAACTTACTTTATAGTATAAAGTTTAGATTATTTTTAAGGAAGTTAATAACTTAGTATATATATTTAATATTAAATATACTAAGATAGTTATTTCTTAAACTAGCTCTAGTTAGTATTTAGTTAGATTTTTCTCTTTATTACTCTCTCTTAGGCTATTAATTTAGTTATTTAAGGTTTTATTTTTTTTTTCTATTAGTTTTACTATAAATAAAGATATATTCTAAGATTAGATAATATATAATCTAATATATATTTTTTAAGAATATAATTAGTAGTCTATATCTAAACTTTTAATACTATAAAATAAAGTTAAATATTATACTTTTAGCCTAAATATAGATATTAATATCTTAAAAACTCTAATAATAGGAGCTATTTATATAGTTAGATATATAAATAATCTAGCTATAGCTATAGCCCCTAAAAAGAAAAGCTTATTATCTAATAGTAATAACTATCTTTTCTTTCTAACTTAAAGCTTATAGTTATAATATCTAATATAAATATTCTAACCTCTTAGGGCTTAGTTAATACTTCTAATAAGATTCTTAAAATAATAATAACTATTATTTAAGATAATCTAATATAGCTATTTACTAACTATATTTATTATATACCCCTTTAGTTAATTAAAGGCCTACTTATAGTAATAAAGCTGCTTTTAATATTATAGATCCAGTAGTTATATCTGCTTAGTCTATTATTTTATTATATAATCTGCCTAATATTACTATAGGTATTTATAAAGAATAGAGACTAACTAGAAGAAAAGCTATATCTTAAGAATAGCTATCTACTTATATAGATCTACTATAATCTAATATATAATTTATAGTTTTAATATATTATATACTATATTAAATTAATTAGAGTAAAAATAGCTTTTAAAAATTAATTATTTAAACTTTAGATTATTTTTAGTTATATTCAGATTAGGGTATTAGTTTTATTAGATCAGGTTTAGTATTAATATATCAGAGTTTATTTTAGTTTAATTTAAAATTATATTTATTTAGAAATAAGAAAAGTTAGTTATATAAGGTTATTAGTTAATTTATCTCTATAAGTATAGTATATATTTACTACTATAGAAGGTTTTTATTAGGAATAATATAGATTTAATATTAATCTAATATCTATTTATATATAGTTATTTATACTATATAATATTAAGGTTTTATAAAAATAGAGAATTACTACTATTTATTATACTTTAAACTAGCTATAACCTACTTAGTATAGTAGATAGAATATTTAGAGTTAGCTATAGAGTAGCTATAGTTAGATAGCTTATAGTTAAAACCTAGGTTTATAGTATTTTTACTTATATATAAGATAATATAATTCTTAAGGTTTAATTCCTTCTATCTACTAGCTATTTCTAGCTCTTTTATAGATAACTCTATCTGATCTCTGTTTATAGTATAATAACTAAGCCTTAGTAGTATCTTTATATAGATATAATCTCTAGGGCTAAAACTCTAGGCCCTAAGTTGCTAATAAGTAACTACTTATATCTATATACTCTAATATATCTTATCTGGTATTATTTAGTAGCAGGTGCTTAATATTATCTATATATATTTAAGTATAGTAATATCTAATCTCTTAAAAGTATTAGATATATTAGTTTAATACTTTAAGTCTTAGTTCCTTTATAATTATTAATCTTAACCTATTAATTCTTATACTTACTAAGATAGGGAATATAAAGCTATCTATAGTAAAAGTATAATCTATTAACTATTACAGACTAGATATAATAGATATATATAAGAGCTCTAGAACTTTTAACTCTAGAGTTATAAATAGAAGTACTAAGTCTAACTAAGATAAGTATAGATATTTATTATACTAAATAATAAGAATACTAGGAAAGTTTATATTATAATAGGTATTAGCTCGAATAATATTAAAGCAGCTAGTGAATTTGCCTTATCTTTATCCCCCGAGCAGGTAGAGAAGATTCTAAGAAACTTCCTGAAAATTTATAGATATATTCTGATAATAATACTATAGCCTCTTAGAAAGCACACTACTAACTTAGGGGTTCTAAGGGATAATATATATATACTAATATACTTAGTAGCTATAGTTAACCTGTTTCTTAAAAGGATTAAAGCTTCTAAAGAAACCGATTTATATAACCTAGCAATTGTATAATATATTACTACTATTATTTATAGTAACTCGGTATACTAGGAAGTTCAAGCTATTATACCCCTGAGTAATAATATTAAGGAGCTTACTAATACTATTCGGATATAGGTAATTAGTATATTAGTTATACTACCAGCAAAAGATATTACTTCTAACTAGCTACTCTTCTTTATTAGGACTTATATAGACCAGCAGCCTATCTACTCTTAATTAGTTCTTTTACCCGCAGTAACTAACTATTACTATTACTGTATACCTTACCCAGCTATTTAGATTTATAATAGGAAAGGTAGTAGTAACTTTTCTCCCCTTAATAATCTTCTTCTAAGGCTTATACTTTACTTTCACTCTGAATCCTGGTCCCTGGAGTATAAAAGAGCAAACCCTTATTACTATTATATTAAATATTAGCTATAGTAAGTATTCCTCTAAGGATAAATATATACTCTTCTCTAATTGTTATTAAAGTAGCCCCTATTATAACTAAGCTATTCTTTAGTTAAAGGCTTGAAATATACCTTAGTCTAGAATAGATATTAAACTTTATAAATATATCTAAATATATCTAAAATATTAAAACCTGAATAGTTCTAATTAATTATAGTAGGGCTATAGCTTGTATATCCTACTATTATCCCAGTTCCTAGGGTTTAGACTTACTAGTTTCTATAGAAGATTCTTAGTTAATTCTCTAAATATACTCTAGTATTTTATACTAGAGCAGACTGCTATAAATAAAGCTTTTATTTAGAGTATAAATCCAATTACTAACAGCTGGAGAATCTCTATAATAAAGTATTTTCTTATTATTTTTATATATATACCTAGTAGTATATACCTTAATCCGATATAAATATCCAGGCTAGTACTAACTGAACAAGTTAGTTACTATTAGATTCCGAATATAATATTTCCTACTCTAACCTTCTTTAACTAGATTACTTAGATTAAGTCTATAAGTACTATAGTAGCCTTAGTAACTAGGTCCTACTACTTTAACTTAAGCTTTAACCCTCTTAGCAGTTTTAACTACTAGTAGTTCTTAATAGTTAATCTATTTATTATTCTATTCTTTATTATAGTACAGATAGTTAGCTTAACTGCTTTTTAGGATTTATATATAATTATCCCTATCTTCTTCTTAAATATCTAGAATACTAGCTATCTATCTATTAATTCCTAGCTACTATATAATAATACTGGGGCTCTATATTAGGCCTAGCTTATTCTAGATAAAGACTATAAGTTTAACCAGACTGCTTATAAAGAGTATTTGCTATTACTTCTACCTATAGCTTTTGTTTTAAGATAGACTAGGATAATAGCCTTACTTCCAGCTATACTAATCTTTATATATCTTTAGTATAGGAAGTTATTTATACTAATCTTTAAAAGTTAGTTTAAAAGTAATCTGCTTACTATATAGAAAAGTAATATTTACTACTATCTAATAAGCTGTTATAAAGAGGTTTTATATATAAGTTCTATATATTATCCTAATAACTATATTAGCTAGATATTTTAATTAGTAATAAAACTAACTTATAATAATAGTATATATATAGTAGTATTATAATTATTATAATAGCTCTTAGTATTACTAGTATATATACTTAGCTTATTAGTATACTATAGTATAAGACCTCTAGCTTACTTATCCCTATAATACTTTATAATCCTAATATTATATTATAGGGGTTTACCTACTGGTATTTATATTCAGTAGTCTATTTATAATTCCTATTAGCCTCCTTGTTAGTATAATAGACTACTTTATCAATCTAGATTTTCTCTTTAGTATTATAGGTTACTCTATTACTATAGATAGATAGCTATATAGTTCCTAGTTATTATAAACAAAGGCCTCTATAACAGGCTATATAGTTATATATACCCTATAGTCTGAAGGATAGGAGTAATAGAAGCAGTATACTCCTATTATAGAATAAAGCTGGATTACTAGGAGTAATATACTCCTTATACTCTATAACTAGTATATATATATATTTATTTTACTAGATAAAAGATACTCTTTTAGATAGTTATTAATATAATTATCTATATATCTATTATTACTAGCTTTATAATATTTATATATTAACTATAACTTATATTATATAGCTTATAATAATCTAATTATACTATTCAGAATAATATCTAATTAGTTTAACCCTAACTTACCCTAAACCCCTATTTAGTATAAGTTATCTAACTATTATATATTAATAACTCTTATTTAGCTAATTATTTTATCTTAATTACTATATAATAATAAAGAAGATATTATAACTACTATAGTTCTATAAGCTTAGTAGTATTATACCCCTGTTATTACTAATAACCTATCTGCTCTATATACTAATAATATAATAGATAAGAATAATAATAATAGTAGTAATAGTAGTAATAATAATACTAAAGTTAAACTCCTTAGGGAGTAAATTCTCTAATTTTAGGAGTATTTTATAACTATATAATAAGAGATAGTAACTATAACTAACCTAATAGGATAATAAGCTATTTAGAATATTAATCTATAAGTCTAGGCCCAGACTATAGCTAATAGATAAAAGCTAGAGATATTACTTAAGCTACTAGTATCTAAGATATTTAATAGAATATAAACTAAACTTCAGGGATTTATAATTTAGCTATAAGTATATTTTAACTATTTCCCTATTACTCTTAATACTAATAAGAGGTAAATTATATATATCTACTTATAACTTAAGGGAAATACTTTTAACTAGTTTAAACCTATTATAAGGGAATACCTTAGTAGATATAGAAGCTAATAAACTATAAGTATTATAATAAACTTTAATTACTTTATAGAAGTTCTTTACTAAACCTTTAGAATATAAGATAAGAAGTATAAAATAGAGTATAAGATTAATCTACTTATTTAAACTAGATTAGTATTAGTCTTTAGTACTAAATACTTTTAACTTTTAGCTAGAACTAGTTAGAACTATAAATATACTATATCTTACTACTTTAACTAATTTAAAAAAAAAGTTTAGGAAAAACTCTATAAAGAAAATAAGCTAGTAAGTATTTATAACTATATAACTATAGTTATAAGAATTAATAATTAATAATACTAGTAGTAAATATATAAATAGTAAATAAACTACTATATTAATACTAGTAGACTATAATAATAATAAACTATAGTTTCTAAGATATATATAGATCCTATAGAGCTAGGAGCTATAGAAAAATATAAATATTATAATTATAATAAAATTAGATATATCTTATCTTAATATCTAAAACCTAAAAAGTAAAAGAACTAGAAATCTACTAAAGAGGGAAAGAAATAGTTAGAAGTAATTAGAAAAACTAAAACTAAGATTCTTAGAATAATTAGAAAAACTACTTAGAAAGAAACTCTAAATAATATTAAGGTTTCTGAATTTTCTAAAATATATATATTATCCTTCTATAAGATACTAGAAGATTTAAAGGATTAAGATAATAAAATAGTAATAAAGAATTAAAAATAAATTAAAAGAATATTTAAAAACCTTAAAAAGAAGTATAAGGAAGGATAAATAGACTCTAAATACAGACTACTTATAATATATAAAATAGTATTTAGATATAATAATTAGTTTATTAAATATATACTAGAAGAAAAAAAATAATATATATAGATAAAAAATATAATATAAGGAGAATATAAGGAAGTTTATATCTACTACTAATAGAAAATTAAGAAATAGGATCTAGCTATAGTAGAGGTACTTATAGTCTATAGATAAAAAACTATAGATACTATCTAATACTCTAATAGTCTGTATAAGTTACTTAGAAGCTAGAAGAATATCTTAAGAATTAAGTATTATAAAGAATTATAGTTAATATATTATAATATTTTCTATACTATCTATTAGTAATAGAAGGTTAGAAATAATATTTTTCTATAGCTATATAAAAATATACTACTTAGATATATTAGTAAAGAAATATTATATTTTATAAATAAGCTATTTAATATTAATTAGTACTCTATCTTTAAATAAGATCTAGAGAAATATTCTAAGAATTATAAAGCTGATATTATACTAGCTAATATATATAATAAATAGTAGTATAAAGTCTATAAGGATAAAAAGATTAAACTATAGTATAAGTAAAAAACCTAAGAAGATTAAGCTGCTTATAACTATAGAGGGTATATTAAATAATATTATAATTAGTAGTACTCTAATTATCTATATACTAAATAACTAGTACTTAATCTAGTAAGGAATAGAGATAATAATAAGAACTTTACTAAGTAAATACTTAAGTAATATTAAGCTTAGGAAGAAATAGAATATTAATATTAAGAATAAGCTATAATAGTATTATTAATAGAAAATAAGGAGTTTAATAAGGAACTAGTAATTACCTCTATAGATAAATAAGAATAAACTATAAGCTACTCTTATAAAGAAGCTATATCTCCTAAGGAATAGAATAAATATAGTAAATAGCTAAGGAAGTTCTAATAATATATCCCAGAATATATAAATATATTTAATATACTAGAGGAAATCCTAAAATAGATATCTAAATATAATAATAAGTATAGTATACTTAAGGAATAAGTTAATTAGATAAAAAATAATCTAAACTATTTATAATAGAGCTATAGTATAGTATAATATTAATAATAGATTAGAGAACTTTAGAAATAATAGAAGCTAGAAGCTCTATATATATTCTTATAGAAATAGAGATTAAAGGGAACTAGCTTATAGTATTTATTAACTATAGAGTATAGGAAAATTATATCTTACTAGTAATAATTAACTAACTCTACTTACTATAGAGAAAGAAGAAAGAAACCTATATAGTAGCTAATATAGAGGGATTAAAATTTAAATATAATAATAGAATTATTAACTTAGAAACTAATTATCTTATAATTAAAATCTAAGGAAAGAAATTTAATATTATATATAACTTAGTACTACTAGGAGGTTATAATATTATATTAGAGCTACTATAGCTATAAGATATAAACTTACTGATTAATTAGTATACTAGCTATATAGAGTAGTAATACCCTCCTAAGTATTTAAATTAGAATTAATAAAAATTAAAATTTTATTAGATATTAGAAAAATATATTTATTTCTTAATATCTAAAAGTACTACTATAAAAAATAATAATAACTTATAATAATAAGTAGATATAGTAGTTATAGCCTTAATAGTACTATAATCTAGAACTATAAGAAACCTATTATAGTAGGAACTAAAATAAATAATATAGATCTTAGGTTAAATATAGAAATAAGAATAGCTTCTAGATATAGATTTAGTATTTATTAATTAGAAGTAGCTAATAAAGGAATAATAATAAGAATATAAAGTTAAATATAGCTAATAGTAGAAGGAAACTAAGAAGTTATTCTTAGAGCTATTTAATATTAGAATCTAGGAATAGAGCTAAATAAATAACTAATAAAAAGTATAATAGAATAATAAAAAAAATACCTGGTATAAGTATATATAGGTAAAATAGTTAGGAGAGAAAGAATAGCTAAAGAATATCCTAGAAGAATATAGAGTTTATAATAAACTATTTAAAGAAACCCTTAAAACTAGCTTATTAGAATATAGTTAGTAGGATTATAAGATCTCTATTATTAATAAAGAAGAACTAGCCTTTTATAAACTTTATAATCTTATAGAACCTTAGTTATAAATACTCTATAAATATAT
>JAPDLB010000147.1:0-12916 GCA_027569935.1 Clonostachys sp. G952 | reverse complement strand
ATCTAAAAAAGATTTATATTTTCTTAATAGTTTTTAATATAAAACTATTAGTAGAACTAGAGAAAAACTATTTCTATATATAAGAAATTAACTTCTTAGAATATACTATTTAACTAAATAAAATATAAATAGAATAAGATAAAATTACTATAATTAAAGAATAGAAAATATTAAAAACTATTAAGAAAATATAAATCTTTTTTAGATTTACTAATTATTATTAATAATTTATTAAGAATTATAGAAAAATTATTATATTCTTATATAATATTATTAAAAAAGAAATAGAATTCTAATAGAATAATAAATAGTAAAAAGTATTTAATAAAATTAAAAATTAAATACTTTTAGAATCTATACTATAGATATTTAATTCTATAAAAGAAATAGAATTTAAAACTAATATTTTAAATTTTATAATTAGTATATAACTTAGCTAGAAAGATAATAAAGAAGTATTATACTTTATAATATTCTTTTTAAAGAAACTATATAATATAAAACTTAATTACTCTATTTATAATAAAGAATTTATAACTATTATATATATATTTAAAGAATTTAAATACTATTATTTAGAAATAATATATAAGATTAAGATATATACTAATTATAAGAATATTTAATATTTTACTATAACTATTAGAAAGCTTTTCTAAAGTATATACTTATAGATAGATAGATATAAAAGTTATTAATTAAGTTACTATTCTAGTTATAGAGTTAGATTAATTATAAAACTAGTTCTAGAGTAATTATAACTAAGTATACTACTCTATAATAAGCTTTCAGACTATAACTACTAGTAGGAGGTATTTAGTATACTAATATAAATAGTTTTTTATTTTCTTATTCTATATAGATAGCTTCTTCTATTATAAATTCTTTTTATAATCTCTATAAATATAGAAAATAAATATATATAATTCTAATTCCTTATATCTTTATTAAAAAAATACTTCTTAAGTATTATACTATTTAATTATATATATATATACTATAGTATAAGCTTATTATACTAATATATATACTTTATTATTAGATTACTCTATTATTATAGTTTAATTAGTTATCTTAATAATAAGTAATTATAGATATATACCCTATTTATAATAATCCCTATTTTAAAATACTAAGTATTTCTTTTTTTTCTTTCTTCTATATAATTATATTCTATTATATATATATTCCTATAATAATTCTTACTATTTTAGAATATAATTTTATAGCTAACTATATATAGAATAGTTATTATTATTTTTCCTAATTATACTATATATAGAGATCTATATACTTTAAAATAAGGTTTTATAGCTAATTTTATTTTAGAGAAAATAATTAGTTATATTTACTCCCCCTTATACTCTTTTATCTCCAGTTAATAAGACTATTAATAAGAGTAAGTTTAGCTTTATATCTCTATTAGATATACTTATCTAATAGATTTTAAAGTAGTTACTTATCTATCTACTACTACTAAGCAGTATATAAATATATTTATAAATATAAGAAAGGAATTAGCTAAAGCTAAAAGAAAGAAGACTTATATAGAGAAAATATATTCTAACTAGGTATAAGTATTAATAATCTATTTATTTCCTACTTTCTAAGCTAATTATTCTTACTAGTAAGTATACTAATAAGTATACTATATATATTAAATTATTTACCTTAGGGAAAAATAATAACTATTATTATAACTATAATAGAAATAGGGAATAGTATATTTATTATAATAAGAGTAGTAATATCTATATTACTATACCCTTTATATTAATACCCTTAGCTTAGAATCTAGTTACTATTTAGAAGGTTTTTTCTAGATTTCTAATTATATTAAAGAAACTTAAAATAGCTAAGTATATTATAGCTTATCTAAGGGTTAACTATATAAGTATAATATAAAAGCTAGTTTATAATCTTACTTATAATAGTAGTTTTAATAGTTTAACTATTATTAAATATAAAGAGAGTAGTAAGCCTGCTATCTCAGACTCTATTAAATAGATCCTTAAGTAGTACTCTATTTTAGCTCCTAAAACTAAAGTTTATAAATTAAAATTATCTTATTCTATAGATATTAAGAGAAATAAGAGTAATTCCTCTTTACTCTCTTTAGCTTCTATAAATAGTAATAAATCTGATTCTTTTATATAAGTTTAATTTATACTAATAATCTTAGAAAAATATAAAAAAAATATAAAAATAAAAAATCTAAAAAAAAATAAATAGCTTAAATAGATATATAAATAGAGAATAGAATTATTCTAATTAGGGGTTCCCCCCTTATATATTCTACTTATTTATAATATATTTAAAATTATATCCCTAAGTAGTTATTATACTAGTTTAATTTCCCTATCTAGTTTACTAAGCTTTACTTATTTTAAATAGTTTTTTAATATCTCTTTATATTCTAATTCTTAATTTATTTAATTCTATAAGTTTTAAAAGTATTAAATTAGGTTTAACTTTTATTAATATATTAACAGGGTTATTATCTCTATAGATCTACTTTATTTCTATAATTTTATAATATTTATATAATTAATATAAAGCTATTATTATTATATAGTATAAATAACTATATATAAATAGATATCAGATTAATATTAAATCTATATTATTTCTAATAAAAACCTTCTATAGTAATAAATATATACTATACTTATAGAAATAAATTAATTAATAACTTTATATAATTAACTTTTCTTATTTCTAAATAAGTATAATTTTAAATTAAATTAAAATAAACTCTAATATACTAATACTAAACCTAATCTAATAAGATTAATACTCTAATCTAAATATAACTAAAAATAATATAAAGTTTAAATAATTAATTTTTAAAAGCTATCTCTATTCTAATTAACTTAATATAGTATATAATATACTAAAACTATAAATTATATATTAAATTATAATAGGTTTATATAAGTAGATAGTTATTCTTAAGATATAGCTTTTCTTCTAGTTAGTCTTTATTCTCTATAAGTACTTATAGTAGTACTAGATAAACTATATAATAAAGTAATAGACTAAGTAGATATAGCTACTGGATCTATAATATTAAAAGTAGCTTTATTACTATAAGTAAGCCTTTAACTAACTAGAGGGATATATAATAAATATAGTTAATAAATAGCTATATTAGATTACTTTAGATAATAGTTATTATTACTTTAAAGATTTTATTAGAAGTATTAATTAAACTCTAAGAGATTAGAATATTTATATTAAATATTATAGCTCTTTAAGTTAGAAAGGAAAAATAATTATTACTATTAGATAATAAGCTTTCTCTCTTAGGAGCTATAGCTATAGCCAGATTATTTATATATCTAGCTATATAAATAGCTCCTATTATTAGAGTTTTTAAGGTATTAATATCTATACCCAGGCTAAAAGTATAATATTTAACTTTATCTTATAGTATTAAAGGTTTAAGTATAAACTACTAATTATATTCTTAAAAAATATATATTAGATTATATATTATTTAATCTTAGAATATATCTTTATTTATAATAAAACTAATAGAAAAAAATAAAGCTATTATATTAATTATAAGTTTTTTCTTTACTATTATCCTTAGTTTAATAAGATATTTATATAGTAAGAGTAAATCTATATAAATTATAAGAAGTATTTCTAATAGTAATAGTTTTAAAGTAATTATTCAGAGTATATTTATAATTATAATACTAATATTAAAGCTAGCTACTATACTATAGACTTCTAATATAAAGCTACTTTATATAATATATTTATACTTTATAGAGAACTAGTATAGAATATTTCTAATTAGTTTAAATATAGATTCCTAATCTTCTATCTTAATCTCTATACTAAGTATAATAATAAACCTAATCTATAAGCTTATATTCTAATTATTTATAAATAAGCTATCTATAAAAATATATAGCTTTAAATTATATAGATTAAGTAGTATAAAGTTAAGGTTATAGTTATAGTATTCTATTTACTATATAAGTCTCTTATTTAACTTATTAATATTCTCTTCTAATAGGTTCTATTAGATCTATACTATTATAAATAGATTATATAAAACCTCTGGTTATACTATATTTATAATCTATATACCTTATACTCTTTAGGATTTATAGCTCTCTATATTTAGATCTCTTATAGCTATTTATAATATATTAGCTTAGTTTTTCTATATAAACTTAATAGTTATACTATAGAGGGATATTCTTCTACTATTAAACTTCAGATTAGTTCTCTCTATAAGTTAGATTCTAGCTTTTATCTTAAACTTAGTTTCTACTAATTAGTATTCTTTTTCTATAGTAAGTATCTTATTAAATAATCTAAGTATATTATTAGTTTATATTCTAATAAGTCTAAAGCTAAATATATTATTTTCTATAATTAAGAGATATAAGTTATAGCTAGAGGTTATTATCTTTATATATATTATAAAATACTTATAGTATATAGTATACTAATATATATCTGATTTAGCTATTCTATATAGTAGCTTTATAATTCTTATAATTATTCCCTCTAGATAGCTCTATTTAAATAATTTAGATAGTTTTATATATATTATATATTATAAATCTATCTTAGATTATAGATAGATCTATATAATATCTTTTCTAGTTAGAATATAGTTTTCTATCTATATTAAGAATAGTACTAATATAAGGATAAGATATTAGCTATAGTATTAAATAGTTAGTAACTATATAAAAACTATCTCTTTATCTAAGTTATTATAACCTTATATAACTAAATAGCTCTTTTTATATAGTTTTATATTCTGATTCTTTATCTTATTAATAATATATACCTTAAATAACTAGCTACTTTAAATCTTTTAGTTAAAGTATATAAATTTAAAGATTTTAACCTTAATAAGTTATTTAATTTCTACTTTTATAAAAGCCTTAAAGGGAGTATCTAGAGTTATAATAACTCTTTCTCTTTATAGTTTCCTAGCTAGCTTAAGAGCTTCTTACTCTTTATATATTATATAGCTAGTATATAGTCTAACTGGTTATACTATATATTATATATATACTTTTAGCTTATTCTTTAAGTCTCTTAGTTATTCCTTTCTCTATAGTAGCTTATTTATTATAAATAGTAAGAGGTCTTTTAGATATTTAATTAGATTAATACTATCTTAGATTAGATTTTCTATCTATTTATCCCTATAATATAGCTTTATATATATAAACCAGAAGGTTTTTAATTTATTATATATTTTAATTATAATATTATAAGAGTTATTTAATAATAGTCTATATAGTTTAAACTACTTCTTATTCTCTTTTTATACTATAACTTTATTTAGAAGTAGGAGTTTAAAGAGTTTTATTATATTTAAGCTATTATATATAGCTAGTATAAGTATAGTTCTTTCTTTAGTATATAGTTCTTTTAATACTTTTATTATAAGGTTAACTACTTATACTCTTTAAATTATAGATTATAAAGAAGAAAAGAAAATAGTAACTTTTAGATATACTCTAAATATAAGTAATATTAGTATAAGACTATTAGGCTCTACTATATTATTAACTGCTTTTACTACTATTTATAATATAGCTTCCTTTAATATTATTTCTTTAAGTTCTTTATATAGAATATTAAATATATATTATAGTAGTTTATAATATTTTTTAATCTTATTAATTAATTAATAAACTTTAATTAGAATTTATTTATACTTAGAACCTATAATTCTAGTATTTATATAAAATTAATTACTAGTAAATTAGATTCCTATATTATATATAATATAGTCTAGTAGTTTAAAATAAATATCTAGTTAGATTCTTTTTAATATTTTCTATATAGTATTTACTAAGATATTCTTAAGGAAGATTATATTTTAAAATATAGTTACTATATATACTATATATAAAATAAGCTCTTAATCTAATAAGTATATAATATTAATTATAATCTTATAGTTAAAGTTAAAATTATCTTATAATTTAAATTTAAAGTATTTTAGAATTAGATTATAGATTTAGTATTAGTAGTAGAAGTATTTAATCTTTTTTATTATCTCTCTATTTATATTTTTATAGTTTACTCTCTTTAAGAGTTAGTATAGCTTTTCTACTAATAAGTAATTAAAATAGTAGTAGAGTTATTTTAGTTCTAGTTCTATTAAATAGGCTATATTAGCTATTAGTATATATTTAGAAAAGAACTATATATAGCTCTATTTCTTTATAGTTAAAATAGAGAGACTATCTATAGTTCTAACTATCTTATTAATTATATTTCTAAACTTAATATTCAGATAGTTTATATTATAAAGATATATTAGAAAAAAGATCTCTAAGTTTATTATATAAAATATAATAGGCTTAAATAGAGTATATAGCTCTATTATATTTAGTAACTCTATAAGTTTTTTTCTAAACTTAATACTTTTTATATTAGCTATAGTATTTAATTTAATTAATAGATTAATTTATTAAAGTACTTTAAACTATAGTTTATTTATAATTAAAATTAATAAAGTATCTATATTTAATATAATCCCTTAGAACTATATTATATATCTTTCTTTAATAATAAAGTATAATAGGTTTTATAGTTCTCTTTAGATCTTCTCTCTAGAGAGTAAGTATTAAAATATCTTATTAAATAAGTATTATACTAATTATTACTTATTATTACTTATATACTAATTTTCCTTATCTGGGTTATTAT
Organism: Clonostachys sp. G952; assembly: GCA_027569935.1. NCBI lineage: Eukaryota > Fungi > Ascomycota > Sordariomycetes > Hypocreales > Bionectriaceae > Clonostachys > Clonostachys sp. G952. The sequence goes on along the minus strand of JAPDLB010000147.1, from coordinate 6,214 downwards.
AATTATTAGGATCTCTATAGTTTACTATTTTAAACTAATTCTTAACTTCTTCTAGATTTTAAATCTATTATTTAAATTCTTTTAGTATATTACTTTTTTCTACTCTTTTTTCTATTTTAAGGAATTTAGTTATAAATTAATAGTATACTTTATATCTTTATTATAGATAGTTCTTTAATTAATACCTAAGCTTATTATAAATAAAATAGTATTTTCTCTAGCTATTATATTATAGTCTTTAGTTTTAGCTAGTAAAACCTTTATTAAATAGTTTTCCTTTTATATTTAGAGAGTAATAAAGCTATTATTATTTTTTTTTTTTTTAGGGGTTTTTACTATATATAAGAGGTAATATCCTAAGATCAGGTTATATATAATATAATCTATATAATTAGTTTTTAACTAAGTTCTAATCTATATCTAATCTTTAACTCTATTTTTTTTTACTTTTTATTATATAGCTAGCTAAGATATAGATAATAATAACTCTAAAAACTTTAAAAAGAGCTTATTAAATATATAACTTAGCTATAAGCTCTAAAGAGAAATACTTATTATCTATAATTAATTATAATATCTCTCTAAGCTTATTATTACTAACTATCTCTCCTTATAACTTATTACTAACTACCTCTTATAATAATAATAATAAATACCTCTAATATAATTATCCCCTATAGCTAGGGCCTAATTATTATAAATAACTAGATTCTTATATATATAATAGTAGTTATTAGTAATAACTATTAAGATCTCTTTTTAGATATTAATTATTTAAGTCTATACTCTATTATAAGTTTACTTATAGTAATAAAACTATTCTTTTATATATAAATCTAGTAGTTATACCTATTAGAACTATTACTCTATCTTATAGCTAGTAAGAGTATAAAGATAGATCTAATCTTTAATAATATACTTATAGAGAACTATAATAATATTCCTCTAGTACTTAATAATTATTATAACCTAAGGTACTATATATAGTACTAGTAGGTAATATACTAACTTAAGTTAATCTAGATTAAAATAACTCTTTAAGTTAAATAAATATCTAATTTAATTAGTATTATTAGATAGAAGAGAATTAAATAGAATAGAATTATTAGAAAGTTTATTAGATAGAAAAATTAAATTAAATAAAGTTAATTAATTTAATAGTATTTAGAATTATAGTAGATTAATTAGTTATTACTATAGAATCTTTAAGAGAAGAGTAATAGCTAATTATAAAAATTACTATATATTATTTTTAAAACTAAGTCTGGAATTATATATTAAAGGCTATTATTATATTCTGTTTAGTAGTTTCTAAATATATCTATATTCCTAGTTAATAAAGTATATATCTCTTATTATATTCTAAGCTCTTAGAGTTATTAAGCTTTATTCTAATTATCTTAATAAGCTTATTTCTAAAACTAATATAAGGCTTTATATAAGGGCTTTAGTATTTATATACTCTTTTTAGAGTATTATTTCTAATTCCTTTAAGCTTTTATATACTCTTACTATAGTATCTTTAAGATTATTATTCCTCTTATAATTATTCCTAAGTATTTTCTATACCCTTATAAGGGTTATAAAGACTTTCTATAGTATCTAGTATACTATAAGATCTCTATTCTCTCTATCTATCTATATTAAAGTAATATTAATCTAAATCTAGTTATAATAATACTACTACTTATTAATAGTATTATTAAAGTACTATTTTAGCTTAAGATATATTTCTCTGAATATATATTCTTTTTTAATATATTAGAACTAGAAGTTCTATATATTCTCTTTAAGGATTTAGAAAAGAATAATTTTAAATCTATTAAGCTATATATTATAGGATTTATATATATTTAGTATTATTCTAATCTTTATATTAAGTATATTATATAGTTTTTCTCTAAATAAGTATTCCTTTAGATTATAGAGCTTCTAAAAAGCTATAAGTTTTTATATAAATATAGTATCTATTCTAAAATTATTATCTAGTAGGAGATTATAGTATAGATTATATAAGGTAAATATATAATCCCTAGGCTATAAGTTTAGAACTATATTTTAAGGAGGTAGAGATACTTATAGAATTATATTTATATTTAGTTAGAGTATTTCTATCTTATTAACCTTAATTATATAGATTATATTTCTTTATTAGAGTAGTTATAGTATTAGTAGTTTATATTCTTATAACTTTCTATATTACTCTTATAATTAGAATATTTAGAAATCTAAATTAAAAGTATTTAAAAGGAACTATATATTTCTTAATTATTCTAATAAGTTTTCTAATTCTTATATATTATTAAGAGCTACTTTAGATATATTATTTAGGGATCTAGTATATATACTACTATAATATAATATATATTTTAGCTCTTTAATAATATTAGAGTTTAAAAGTATAAATTTCTCTAGTAATTAGCTTTTAAAATTATATATAAATTTATCTAATAGGTTACTATTATATAGTTTAGTATATTTATAGTAGTATATATAATATATTATATATATATTAGTAAGTATAGTAGTAATAATCTAGATTACTAAGATTAGATAGTTTATCTAATTAATACTATTTATATAGATTTTTATTAGCTTAATTATATTAAAAACCTTTTCTACTTTATTATATTTAAAGAGAGATACTATAAATAGGTTTTATATTAGTAGTACTATTATATTTATTTAGAATATAAGATCTAGAGTATATAGGGGATTTTATAATAGAGGTATATAGGGTTCTATCCTTATCTAAAGAATAAAATTCTCTATTTAGAAGGATTCTAATAGGAGAGAGATTAAAGTAATAGTAAGAAAAAGATATAAGGGATTTTTTATCTTTTCTTAGAATTAGAAAAAAGAGAATATTCTATAAAAGTAAACTTTTAAGGTTTTATAATTAAAGAAGGAAGTAATTTTATTAACTACTCCTATTTATATTAATAGGGAGATATATATAATAAGATACTCTTTAGAGGTATTTTTAATACTAATAGTATTATTAGAGGAATAAGTAAGCTCTAAAGTAACTATTTAAAATATATAAAAAATAATAGTATTATTATATTATATATTTATATATAGTTCTATAGTATAAAACTAATAGCTAATCTTAAGAGTACTTTTAACTAATTATTTAGAAAATTCTATTTCTTTTTTTTTATTAATCTATAGTTATTATATAACTACTAATTAGTATTAGAAAGCTTTTTTAAAATATATACTTATAAATAGATAGATATAAAAGTTATTAATTAAGTTACTATTCTAGTTATAGAGTTAAACTAATTATAAAACTAGTTCTAGAGTAATTATAACTAAGTATACTACTCTATAATAGGCTTCTAGACTATAACTACTAGTAGAAGGTATTTAGTATACTAATAATAACTTAATAATTTAATAGAAAATAAATCTATTATACTAAATACTTATTCTAATTTAATTATAAAATAATATATTAAAAAGAATTAGAAAATAAAAGAGTTAATACTTTTAATTATAAATTAAAATATAAATAAACTATATTTAAAATAAATAAATAGTTACTTACTATAAATAATAAAGAATATTTAGTATAGAAAATCTTAGAAGCTATATTTAAAGAAATAATATATATTAAGATCTAAATAGATACTATTTCTAATTTAGAAAAATTATAATAGAAAATAAGAATAATACTTATTAAAAAAATCTATAAATATTTACTCTCTAAATACTAAAGAATTAAAAAAATATTTAATAGAATTAAATAATATTATAATTATCTAGATCTATAAAAGAAAATATAAACTATAGTTTTAGAATATAATATATATATATAAATTAAATCTATATAATATAAACTATATAGAGAACTTAAATTAGTTTTAATATTAGAATAATTATAATAATTAATATTCTTTAATTATATTATTAAATTATTAAAATCTAAAGAACTAATAACTAGAGTAGAATATAATAGTATTCTAATAGTTATTAATAGACTTATAAAGTATAAATACTTTATTTTATATAAAGAAGTAAGCTCTATAGAAGATCTTATATATTAATTTCTATAATATATAATTAGTTATTATAGATTATTTAATAAAATAATATTAAATAGAGAAATAATATTTATTTCTAAGTTTTAGTAATTACTTATAGTATAAATAGATATAAAATATAAGCTTTTAATAGCTTACTATTTATAAAGTAATAGTTAAATAGAATAATTAAATTAAACTCTAGAATAATATCTATAAGTATATATTAACTATAAATAAAATAATTAGATATAATTATTACTAATAGTATAAATTATATATAATAGTTTAATATAAAAATTAATCTAATTATTATTAATATATATAAACTATAGTTATAAATTTAAATTCTAAAATTAATTAGAATTTAATAGATTAAATATACTAGCTATTATACTTATAAAAGAAATATTATATTTATTATATATTAAAATAAAAATAGAATTAGAATTTCTCTAGAGAAAAATAAAAAAATACTATAATAAAATAAGATTAAGAGAACTAATTTTAAAGAAGAGAGATAAAATCTATTTACTTTATAAAAATATTATAATAATAAAGCTAAATAATAAATTAGATTATAAAAAACTTAAACTATTTAGAATTATTAAGAAAAAATCAGATATTAATTATAAACTCTTATTACTAGATATAATATATATCTATCTAGTTTTTTATATCTTATTACTTAAAAAAGTACTAGAAAATATTTTAAATTAGGATTATCTAATTAAGATTTATAAAGAAAAGTATAAACTAGAAAAAATCCTAAAGAAAGAAATTAAAAATAAATAAATATTTTATTTAGTAAAATAGAAAAGTTATAATAAAAATAATAATATATAGAAACTAGTTAAATATCTAAAGAAGTATTAATATTTAATCTACTAGTTCTATTAGAAGAAGAAGAATTAGTAATACTATTTTAAATAATACTATTAAAAAGATCCTCTATAGAAGAATTAAAAGAGAATTCTAAAAAATCTACTATTTTTATAATATAAGTACTTTAGATCTAAAATACTAGTTTAGTTTCCTAGGCTTAGATATACTCTAAATCTTCTTAATAATTTTTCTCCTCTATCTTTTTTTATTCCTCCTCTTCTAATACTTCTATATTATCTAACCCCTTTTTTAGTATCTTTATACCCTTCTTATAAAGCTATATCTATATTTACTATAAATAAGAAACTTATATAAAAGCTTTAGCTAAAGCTATCTTAATCTGGGATTTCTTATTCTTAAGATAAAACAGCTTCTTATTAATTCTCTTAACTATATAGATTAGTAACTATATTAGCTTAATATATAAATATACTTACTTAAAGATATTAAGAAATATAAATAGTTATATAAGTAATCTAAATAATAATAAGTTATATAATAATTAATATTTAATATAATAAAATATAATACCTCCTTCTTAATATAATAAGAATATAGAAGAATTTTAAATCTATATATAAGAATATATTCTAATTTTTAGATATAATTATATACTAACTTAGATTTCTTTTATTTTAATATATAGCTAGATATTTTATTAGTAGCTAAATAATAATATAAAATAGATATAGAATTAAGTATATATAATAATAGTATAATATAATAAAATAGTCTTAGAAATAAAACTAATAGAAAGAGGGTATTATATTATAAATAAAAATTACCTCTAGAGGCTATAGGAAGTTATATATAAAATAGCTCAGAAGATCTATCTTAATTAATTAATAAAGATAACTTTACTTTACTTAAGTAAAGTTCTAAGTAAAGACTATTATAAATACTCTAGTAAATATACTAATATATAGATATATTTATTTCTATAGCTTAATATTCTTTTAGATAGTTATTAATATAATTATCTATATATCTATTATTACTAGCTCTATAATACTTATATATTAATAGTAACTTATATTATATAGCTTATAATAATCTGATTATACTACTTAGAATAATATCTAATTAGTTTAACTCTAACTTACCCTAGACCTCTATCTAATATAAGTTATCTAACTATTATAGTTTAGATATAAATTACTAATTATATTCTTAAAAAATATATATTAGATTATATATTATCTGATCTTAGAATATATCTTTATTTATAGTAAAACTAATAGAAAAATAATAATTATATATTATATTAATAAAGAATTAATTATATTAGATAGAGGTCTAGG
>JAPDLB010000146.1:0-13480 GCA_027569935.1 Clonostachys sp. G952 | reverse complement strand
TATAGGGTAGGTATTTTTAGAATTACTTATTCTTAATAGACTTTAATAAAATATAATAAAAATATTTTTCTATTTTTTTCTTTTTAAGTATATTCTAACCCTAAGGTATTATTCTATATATGAATTCAGTATAGTCTTTAAGAACTTAATAAGAAGGAGTAATTATTCTCTAATTAGGTTTTTAGTTTTCTTAAGGCTTCTAAGTAATATACTCTAGAGGAAGTTTAGTTTTCTAAGATTATTCCTAAGATAGATTTAAATTTATTAGATCTTAATAAGAATTTCTCTAATTTAGTTCCCCTCTTTTCTTCTAATAGAACTAGTAAATTAAGTATTAGTACTTCTTTAGATATTTAATAGGTTTCTATATATTATCTTAGTTAATATACTCTTTCTATTTTATTAAATAAAATATTTACTTATTTCTAATCTCTTTCTTTAGGATTTTCTTTAGTTTATATTTTTCTTTATAAATCTTAATTAGATAATCTTAATCTAGAGTATTTTCTAGTATTTTTTTAAGTAATAAGATATAAAAAACTAGGTAGATATATATTATATCCAGTAGTAAGAGTTTATAGTTAATATCTGATTTTTTCTTAGTAATTTTAAATAATCTGAGTTTTTTATAATCTAATTTATTATTTAGTTTTATTATTATAATATTTTTATAAAGTAGGTAGATCTTATCTTCCTCCTTTAAGATTAATTCTTTTAATCTTATTTTATTATAATATTTTTTTATTCTTTTCTAGAGAAATTCTAATTCTGTTTTTATTTCTATATATAATAAATATAATATTTCTTTTATAAGTATAGTAGCTAGTATATTCAGTCTATTAAATTCTAATTAACTCTGGAATTCAGATTTATAACTATAGTTTATATATATTAATAATAGTTAGATTAATTCTTATACTAAATTATTATATATAATTTATACTATTAGTAATAGTTATATCTAATTATTCTATTTATAGTTAATATATACTTATAGGTATTATTCTAGAGTTTAATTTAAATATTCTATTTAACTATTACTTTATAAGTAATAAGCTATTAAAAGCTTATATTTTATTCCTATTTATACTATAAGTAATTACTAAAATTTAAAAATAAATATTATTCCTCTATCTAATATTATTTTATTAAGTAGTCTATAATAGCTAACTATATATTATAGAAACTAGTATATAAGATCTTCTATAGAGCTTACTTCCTTATATAGAATAAAGTATCTATACTTTATAAATCTATTAATAACTATTAGAATACTATTATATTCTATTTTTATTATTAATTCTTTAGATTTTAATAGTTTAATAATATAATTAAAGAATATTAATTACTATAATTATTCTAATACTAAGACTAATTTAAGTTCTCTATATAGTTTATATTATATAGATTTAATTTATATATATATACTATACTCTGAAACTATAGTTTATACTTCTTTTTATAAGTCTAGATAATTATAATATTATTTAATTCTATTAAATATTTTCTTAATTTCTTAATATTCTAAAAGTAAATATTTATAGATTTCTTTAATAAATATTATTCTTACTTCTTATTATAATATTTCTAAGCTAGGGATAATATTAATCTAGACCTTAGTATATATTATTTCCTTAAGTATAGCTTCTAAGGCTTTTTATACTAAATATCCCTTATTATTTATAGTAAGTAACTATCTATTTATTTTAAATATAGTTTATTTATATTTTAATTTATAGCTAAGGGTATTAGTTCTTTTATTTTCTAATTCTTTTTAATATATTATTTTATAATTAAATTAGAATAAGTATTTAGTATAGTAGATTTATCTCCTATTAAATTATTAGATTATAGTAAAATATTAAATATTCTTATAATCTATATATATCTTAATCTTATATATTATTCCTAGATAGTAGTATTTAAATTCTTTAAATATATATATAATAGCTATAAATTCCTTATTATAAATAGAGTAATTAAGTTCTATATTATATAGTTTTTTTAAGAAGAATACTATAGAGTATAATACTTTATTATTATCTCTTTAGCTAAGTTATATATTTATTATAAAGTCTAAAGTATTAGTTTTAAATTCTATTTTCTTTATAGAATTAAATATTTATAGTATAGATTCTAAAAGTATCTAATTCTTAATTTTATTAAATACTTCTTATTATTTATTATTCTATTAGAATTCTATTTCTTTTTTAGTAATATTATATAGAAATATAATAATTTTCCTATAATCCTTAATAAATTATTAGTAATAGTTAGTAAATCTAAGAAAGGCTTATACTTTCTTAATAGTTTTTAGTTTTTCCTACTCTTTAACTATAGTAATCTTATTTTATTCTATTTATATTTTATTTAGTTAAATAGTATATCCTAAGAAGTTAATTTTTTATATATAGAAATAGTTTTTCTCTAGTTCTACTAGTAGTTTTATATCTTTTAGTTTTTCTAGGATTTTATATATATATTCCTTATATATCTTTAGATTATCTAAAAAGATTAAAATATTATTAAAATAAATAATTATAAAGATATTAAAATACTTTTAGAATACTTAATTAATTATTTATTAGAATATTATAAGTATATTTATTAGTCTGAAAGATATTATAAAGTACTTATAGAGATTAAACTTTATTCTGAATACTATTTTCTATTTATCTCCTTCTTTAATCTATATTAGATTATAAGCTCCCTTAAGATCTAGTATAATAAACTATTATTTCCCCTATAACTAATCTCTAAATTCTATAATTAGTAGTAAGAGTATTCTATTCTTATATATAATCTTATTTAGCTATTAGTAGTTAATAACTAAATAAAGTTTATTATTTTTCTTTAATATAAATATTATAAGGTATTTTATAGATAAAGTTAATAATTATATATAGTCTTTTACTAATATATTATTAATATATTTATAGAGTATTTATAACTAAGGTTCTATAAGATTATAAAGTTTATAAAAAGCTAGTTCTTCTTCTTTAATAATAGAGATTTTATAATCCTACTAGCTATATTCTAATAGATTAGTTTTAAGAGTTTCTTTAAATAGTTTATTATAAATTCTATATTCTTCTAGAATATTCTTTAGCTATTTTTCTTCTTTTAAATATTTTATCTATATATATTTATACTAGATATTACTTTTCTTATTCTACTATACTTTCTATTAGTTATTTATTTAACTCTATTCTTAGATCCTAATATTAAATAGTTCTAAGGATAATCTTTTTATTTTTTTTTCCTATTAATTATATTTAACTTTATATTCTTATTATTATTCTTTTATTAGTTATTCCTAATTAATTAGTACTAAGGATATATCTAAGAACTATTCTTATTTCTATATTTAATCTAAGATTTATATTATTTATCTTAGTTCTTATTATAATAAGTTTCTTATAGTTCTAGATTATAGTACTATTAAAACTATAATTACTATATCTACTTATTATTATAAGTTATTATTATTTTTTATAGTAGTACTTTTAGATATTAAAAAATAAATATATTTTTCTAATATCTAATAAAATTTTAATTTCTATTAATTCTAATTTAAATACTTAGAAGAATATTATTACTCTATATAGTTAGTATACTAATTAATCAGTAGGTTTATATTTTATAACTATAATAGCTCTAATATAATATTATAACCTCCTAGTAGTACTAAGTTATATATAATATTAAATTTTTTTCCTTAGATTTTAATTATAAGATAATTAGTCTTTAAGTTAATAATTCTATTATTATATTTAAATTTTAAGCTTTCTATATTAACTACTATATAGGTTTTTTTCTTCTTTCTCTATAATAAATAGAGTTAGTTAATTACTACTAATAAAATATAATTTTCCTATATTCTATAGTTAATAAATATTATAAGCTAGTTCCTTTTAATCTCTATTTCTATAAGGATATACTTAGAGCTTCTAGTTTCTATTACTTTTAGAGTTCTCTAATCTATTATTAATATTATACTATACTATAGCTCTATTATAGATAGTTTAGATTATTTTTTATCTAGTTAATTTATTCTTTAAGTATACTATACTTATTATTATATTTAAATACTTATTTTAGGAGTTCCTCTAGTATTTTAGATATATTTATATATTCTGGAATATATTATTAGAATTTTCTTAGCTACTTACTATATTTATTCTATTCTTTAGAAGATATAATCTCCTTATAAGAGTAATCTATAGTTTATTCTTATTTATCTATAGAGGTAATTTCTAGTTCTTTATTAGATTTCTTATCTTCTATTAATAATATTATTATAGCTTATTCCTAATATTAGTATTCTATTTTTTTCTAAGTTTAGTATTATTTAAATATCTACTTAATAAGATTTTTATTATTATCTCTATTTCTTATTAGATTAAGTACTAGTTATTTAGTATATAGATAGTTAGAGTACTACTAATTATAATATTATTTAATATACTCTCTATAATTATAAGTAGCTTAATTTTCTTAGGTTTTTTATTTATACTATAGTTTAATTTTTTTATTCTTATAGATTTTATATTACTATTCTTTATATATCTTAATTAGTATCTTATTAGCTTTATATTCCCTAGGGTATTTTTTAAGATCCTATTTAAAGATAGAATACTAATTAATATTAGATAGCTTATTTATAAAGTATAATATTTTCTTACTAGTATATCTAGATAGTATATTTTTATATAGCTATAGGAAGATATTATTCCTAACCTTCTATTACTAATAGATAGTATAGAAAATATTATAATATATTAATTATAATTCTTTATAATACTTAGTTCTTAAAGTATTCTTCTAATTTCCAGATAATTTATATAGACTATTTAGATATTAGATAGTATCTATAGTTCTTTATCTATAAACTATAAGTATTTTAGTTATAACTAGGTTTTATTTCTTAATTTTTTATTAGTAATAGATATAGACTTCCTTATATTCTCCTTATATTATATTTTTTACCTATATATATTATTTTTCTTCCTCTAGTATATATTTAATAAACTAATTATTATATCTAAATACTATTTTATATATTATAAGTAGTTTATATTTAGAGTCTATTTATTCTTCCTTATACTTCTTTTTAAGATTTTTAAATATTCCCTTAATTTATTTTTAGTTTTCTATTACTATCTTATTATCCTAATCCTTAGAGTTTTCTAATATCTTATAAAAGAGTAATATATATATTTTAGAAAATTTAGAAATCTTTATATTATCTAGGGTTCCTTTCTAAGTAGTTTTTCTAATTATTCTAAGAGTTTTAATCTTAGTTTTTCTAGTTATTCCTAACTACTTCTTTCTTTCTTTAGTAGATTTTTAGTTCTTCTACTTTTTAGATTTTAGGTATTAAGAGAATATATATCTAATTTTATTATAGTTATAGTACTTATATTTCTCTATAACTCCTAGCTCTATAGAGCCTAAGTATATTCTAAAGATTATAATTTACTATTATTATAGCTTACTAGTATTAGTATAGTAGTTTATTTATTATTTATATATTTATTATTAATATTACTAATTATTAATTCTTATAGTTATAGTTATAAAGTTATAAATACTTATTAGTCTATTTTCCTTATAGAGTTCTTTTTAAACTTCTTTTTTAAATTAATTAAAATAATAAAATATAGTATATTTATAGTTCTAACTAGTTCTAGCTAAGAGTTAAAAGTATTTAGTACTAAAAACTAATACTAATCTAGTTTAGATAAATAGATTAATTTTATACTCTATCTTATACTTTTTATTTTATATTCTAAAAGTTTAGTAGAGAATTTTTATAAAGTAATTAAAGTTTATTATAATACTTATAGTTTATTAGCTTCTATATCTACTAAGGTATTCCCTTATAATAGGTTTAAACTAATTAAAAGTACTTCCTTTAAGTTATAAATAGATATATATAACTTACCTTTTATTAGTATTAAAAGTAATAGGAAAATAATTAAAATATACTTATAGTTAAGTTATAAATCCCTAAAGTTTAGTTTATATTCTATTAAATATTTTAAATACTAATAGTTTAAATAGTATTCCTAACTCTTATTTATTAGCTATAGTCTAGATCTAAGCTTATAAGTTAATATTCTAAATAGCTTACTATTCTATTAGATTAGTTATAGTTACTAATTCCTACTATATAGTTATAAGATAATCCTAAAGTTAGATAATTTATTCCCTAAGGAGTTTAACTTTAGTATTATTATTACTACTACTATTACTATTACTATTATTCTTATTTATTATATTATTATATAGGATAGATAGATTATTAGTAGTAGTAGGAGTATAGTACTACTAAGCTTATAGAACTATAATAGTTATAATATCTTCTTTATTATTATATAGTAATTAAGATAAAATAATTAGCTAAATAAGAGTTATTAATATATAATAGTTAGATAACTTATATTAAATAAGGGTTTAGGGTAAATTAGAATTAAACTAATTAGATATTATTCTGAATAATATAATTAGATTATTATAAACTATATAATATAAGTTACTATTAATATATAAGTATTATAAAACTAGTAATAATAGATATATAGATAATTATATTAATAACTATCTAAAAGAGTATTTTCTATCTAGAAAATAAATATATATATATACTAGTTATAAAGTATAAGGAGTATACTACTTCTAGTAATCTAGCTTTATTCTATAATAGGAGTATACTGCTCCTATTACTTCTATCTTTTAGACTTATAGGGTATATATAACTGTATAACCTGTTATAGAGGCCTTTATTTATAATATATTATTATATAGTATAAATAACTATATATAAATAGATATTAGATTAATATTAAATCTATATTATTTCTAATAAAAACCTTCTATAATAGTAAATATATATTATACTTATAGAGATAAATTAATTAATAACTTTATATAATTAACTTTTTTTATTTCTAAATAAATATAATTTTAAATTAAATTAAAATAAATTCTAATATACTAATACTAAACCTAATCTAATAAAACTAAATACCCTAATCTAAATATAACTAAAAATAATATAAAGTTTAAATAATTAATTTTTAAAAGCTATTTCTATTCTAATTAACTTAATATAGTATATAATATACTAAAACTATAAATTATATATTAGATTATAATAGATCTATATAAGTAGATAGCTATTTTTAAAATATAGCTTTTCTTCTAATTAGTTTTTATTCTCTATAAGTACCTATAGTAGTACTAGATAAGCTATATAATAAAGTAATAGACTAAATAGATATAGCTACTAGATCTATAATATTAAAAGTAGCTTTATTATTATAAGTAGGTCTTTAACTAACTAGAGGGATATATAATAAATATAGCTAGTAAATAGCTATATTAGATTACCTTAAATAATAGTTATTATTATTTTAAAGATTTTATTAAAAGTATTAACTAAACTCTAAGAGATTAGAATATTTATATTAGATATTATAGCTATAAATACTTACTAGATATCTAGTAATTAATTAATTAAATAATTAGTACTTTAAGTTAAAAAGGAAAGATAGTTATTACTATTAGATAATAAGCTTTCCCTTTTAGGGGCTATAGCTATAGCTGGATTATTTATATATATCTAGCTATATAAATAGCTCCTATTATTAGAGTTTTTAAGATATTAATATCTATACTTAAGCTAAAAGTATAATATTTAACTTTATTTTATAATATTAAAGGTTTAGATATAGACTACTAATTATATTCTTAAAAAATATATATTAGATTATATATTATCTGATCTTAGGATATATCTTTATTTATAGTAAAACTAATAGAAAAATATTATTTTATAATACCTTAGATTTAAAACCTAATAAACTAAGCTAAATACTAGAAAGCTAATATAGATTTAATATAATCTTAATATTATAATAGATTAAAAATAAAATATATAAGAAATTATAAAATAGATTTTAAATCTTAGAATATTAGAATAATATAAACTTACTAAGAAGCTAGATATACTAAATAAAATATATAGAAATCCTAAATAGAACTTAATCTATATATAAATAGAAAATATATTAAATAATATCTAGATCTAATTAATATAAATAATAATAGAACTATTATATATAGTTAAATAGATATAAAGAGAATAAAATAATAGAAAAGAATAAAAAATTAGTATTAAAAGTATAAACTAAAGATTTTAAATTATAAAACTAATTAGAACTTAAAGTAAATTTAAAATAAAAACTAATCTAAAGCTCTTTAGATATATTAATATTATAATTAATAGTAGTTTTACTAAGGATATATTTCTTAAACCTATTATAACTACTACTCTTAATCTTACTCTTATTAAATATACTACTAGGAGGAGATATCTTTATAAGGGTATTAAGAATAACTTAAACTAATTCTAATATAATTATAGTTATAAAGATTAGAAGTTTATATAAAAGTTAGTTCTAATTAAGAATATTTTAATTAAATATATTTAACTAAATACTAAGAATAATTATTTATTAGTAGTTCTTTTTACTCTTAGTTTTTAGAATAATAATAATAATCTTATTATTATATAGAGCTTAAAATAAAACTAGAGTAGGATTAGTATAGCTATTAAGAATAATAATATTAATATAATTCTAAGTACTATTAGAAATAAGAATATAAATAGATTTATTAAACTAATAAGTTATAGTATTTAAAATAAATATATTCTATTAAGCTTATTATAATCTAAATTAAAATAGAAATTAATATAGAAAAGTACTAGATAGAGATATAAAATATATATTAAATTTCTTATTACTAGAAGTAATATTAATAGTATAGATTTATAAATAAATAGTATATTTAATAAAGAGATAATTAATAGAATACTATATAGATTAGAATTAAAAGAGATTAGAACTAGATATAGATTTATCTTTAAATAGAGAGATTTAAAACTATAATACTTATAATAGAATTTAAACTAGAGATTTATTATAAAATTAGTATAAAACTAATCTAAAAATAGATAGAAAATTTACTAGATTAAAGAATATAGTAAATAGTATATCTATTAATAACTATACTACTAATATATTATTAGTAATTAATTTTAGAATAATAAGAATTAAAAAGAACTAGAGATTAGATTAAAAATAAAATAGAGAAAAAAGAAATAAACTAGATCTATATAGTAATAAAAAGATAGAAAGTAAAATAGAATAGAAGAAATATAGAAATAATATAGAGTAGGATTTACTCTAGATCTTATTTATATTAGAATTAATATAGAAAAAGAGAAAAACTTATTTAATTATTTAATTATATAAAGAAGAAAGAGAAAAAAGAAGAAAAAGAAGTTAGAAGAAAGGAAAATATTTATAAATATAGAAAAAAATATAAATAATTTAAATAATTTAAGAATCTATAAGGAAAATATACTAAATACTAAAAAGTTATATAAATAATAATAAATATATAAGGAATTTATATTATAATTAATCTAAATTAGTATAATAATTATATCTTTTTATTTTATAACTAAAAAAGTTAAATAGAGAAAAATATAAAAATAAAAAATTAAATTAGAGTTATACTAAATATATATAGAGAATAAATTAAATAAATAAAAAATTAAAAATAATAAAGAAATTTTATTTAGATAACTTCTAAAAAGGAAATTAAAATTAAAAGAAATAAAACTAATTAATTAAATAACTAGAAAAAATACTCTTTAAATTATTTATTTAAATCTAACTATAAGAAATTAATTTTAAAATAGAGCTAAATTATATTTAATATAAATATAAATTAAAGATTATTCTATTTATACTAACTAGTAAGTAAGAGCTAAAATAGAAATATAGTAGATAAATAAAGAAAAATAGGAAACTAGGAACTATACTAATATCTAGATAAAGCTATAAAGGAAATAAGTAAAATAAGGTTTTTATCCTATATAAAAGGTTTTTCCTTATTAGAGATTAAATAGAGAGACTAGAGATTAGCTAGATCTAGTACCTAGGGTAAATAATAATAATAATAATATATTTTTTTAGATTTTTATCTTTATAAATAAGTATAAAATATCTCTTTTTAGAGAGAGTATTAAATTTAAAAGATTATAGCTACTATAAGTTAGTAAGATTAGATTACTATTAGTAATTCTAACTACTAGCTGCTAGTAATTATAACTACTAGCTATAATTACTAATAACTCCCTATTAATACTAGCTAATAATAATTAAGATTACTATCTAATAGTAATTATAATTACTAACTAATAGTAGCTATAGTTACTATAGATTAGTAGCTATAGCTTACTATAACTACTATAGCTTAGTAGGCCCTAGGAACCCTTAGGGGTCTAGGTTACTAGTAGAGCTATTATTAGATTATTAGGTTTATCTAGTTTAAATAAGGATCTAGAAAATCTGGGAAAAATCCTAAAATATTCTTAGATAATCTAACCTATACTAGCCTACTCTATAACTAGTTTACCCTAGATTAGATCTTAAATCTTAGATAATTCCTTTAGTTTTAAAGATAAAATATCTAATATCTATATTTAACTAATTAGCTTAAGAGCTTCTTTTAAATAAAAGTAGATCTTATAAAAGCTATATATATTAGTTAAAGGTTTTAATAGTTATTTTTTTTTTTTTTTTTTTAGGGGTTTTTACTATATATAAGGAGTAATATCCTAAGATTAAGCTATATATAATATAATCTATATAATTAGTTTTTAATTAAGTTCTAGTTTATACCTAATCTTTAACTCTATTTTTTTTTACTTTTTATTATATAACTAGCTAAAGTATAGATAATAGTAACTCTAAAAACTCTAAGAAGAGCTTATTAAGTATATAACTTAGCTATAGATCCTAAAGGGGGATACTTATTATCTATAATTAACTATAATACCTCTCTAAGCTTATTATTACTAACTATCTCTCCTTATAACTATTTATTACTAACTACCTCTTATAATAGTAATAATAGATACCTCTAATATAATTATCCCCTATAGCTAGGGCCTGATTATTATAAGTAATCAGATCCTTATATATATAATAGTAGTTATTAGTAATAATTACTAGGATCTCTTTTTAGATATTAATTATTTAAGCCTATACTCTATTATAGGTTTATTTATAGTAATAAAGCTACTCTCTTATATATAGGCCTAGCAGTTATACCTGCTAGGACTATTACTCTATCTTGCAGCTAGTAAGGGTATAGAGATAAACCTGATCTTTAATAATATAATAATTATTATAACCTAAAGTACTATATATAGTACCAGCAGGTAATATACTAGCTTAAGTCGATCTGGGCCGAGGTAGCCCTTTAAGTTAAATAAATATCTAATTTAATTAGTATTATCAGGTGGAAGAGAATTAAATAGAATAGAATTATTAGAAAGTTTATTAGATAGAAAAGTTAAATTAAATAAAGTTAATTTAATAGTATCCGGTATTATAGCAGGTTAATTAGTTATTACTATAGAATCTTTAAGAGAAGAGTAATAGCTAAAAAAATTACTATATGCTATTTTCAAGACCAAGTCTGGAATTATATATTGGTTTTAATAGTTATAAGTTAATTTTTTAGATTTCCTATAATAATAAATTTTATAGAAAATTAAAAGTAGTTTAGGAAATAGCTTTAGTAGGTTTTAAAGTAGTTTTTAGTTAGTAGATCTATAAGAGAAATTAGTATAATTTTCTAATCTCTTTTATAAAAATAAGATTCTTTTATATTATATTTTATACTATATTAGATCCCTCTAGTATTATAACTTACTAAGTAATAGTAGAGTTAGTAGTTAAGAGCTATAAGTTATAATAAACTTTCTTACTATATTATAGTAATCTTAAGACCTAATATATCTTAAAGGCTATTATAATTTTAATAATACTAACTATATAAAGTAATAGTACTCTTCTAAATATCTAAATTAGAATTAATAGAAATTAAAATTTTATTAGATATTAGAAAAATATATTTATTTTTTAATATCTAAAGATATTATTATAAAAAATAATAATAACTTATAATAATAAATAGATATAGTAGTTATAGTTTTAATAGTACTATAATTTAGAAATATAAAAAGCTTATTATAATAAGAACTAAGATAAATAATATAGATCTTAGATTAGATATAGAAATAAAAATAGTTCTTAAATATAGATTTAATACTAATTAATTAGAAATAATTAATAAAAGAATAATAATAAGAATATAAAATTAAATATAGCTAATAGTAAAAAAAAGTAGAGAAACTATTTTTAGAGCTATTTAATATTAGAATCTAGAAATAAAGCTAAATAAATAACTAATAAAAGATATAATAGAATAAGAAAAAAGATATCTAGTATAAATATACTAAGATAAAGTATTTAAAGAAAGAAAAATAGCTAAAGAATATTTTAGAAAAATACTAAGTTTATAATAAACTATTTAAAAAAACTTTTAAAACTAGTTTATTAAAATATAGCTAGTAGGATTATAAAATCTTTATTATTAATAAAGAAGAATTAGTTTTTTATAAACTCTATAATCTTATAGAATCTTAATTATAAATACTCTATAAATATATTAATAATATATTAATAAAAGGTTATATATAACTATTAACTTTATCTATAGAATATTCTATAATATTTATATTAAAAAAGAATAATAAACTCTATTTAATTATTAATTATTAATAGCTAAATAAGATTATATATAAAGATAGAATATTTTTATTACTAATTATAAAACTTAGAAATTAATTATAGAGAAAATAATAGTTTATTATATTAGATCTAAAGAGAGCTTATAATTTAATATAAATTAAAGAAAGAGATAAATAGAAAATAATATTTAGAATAAAGTTTAATCTCTATAAATATTTTATAATACTCTTTAGATTAATAAATATATTTATAATATTCTAATAAATAATTAATTAAATACTCTAGAAATATTTTAATATTTTTATAATTATTTATCTTAATAATATTTTAATTTTCTTAGATAATTTAGAAATATATAAAAAATATATATATAAAATCTTAAAAAAAACTAGAAAATATAAAACTCTTAATAGAATTAGAAAAAAACTATTTCTATATATAAAAAATTAATTTCTTAGGATATACTATTTAATCTAATAAAATATAAATAGAATAAAATAAAATTATTATAATTAAGAACTAGAAAATATTAAAAACTATTAAAAAAATATAAATCTTCTTTAGATTTACTAATTACTATTAATAATTTATTAAGAATTATAAGAAAATTACTATATCTTTATATAATATTACTAAAAAAGAAATAGAATTCTAATAGAATAATAAATAGTAAGAAATATTTAATAAAATTAAGAATTAAATAGTTTTAAAATCTATATTATAAATATTTAATTCTATAAAAAAAATAGAATTTAAAATTAATACTTTAGATTTTATAATTAGTATATAAATTAGCTAAA
>JAPDLB010000145.1:0-14469 GCA_027569935.1 Clonostachys sp. G952 | reverse complement strand
CTAATAAATATATTTATACTATTCTAATTTTATTAAGAATTTTATATTTTTTAGTTTTTTTAAAATTTTATATATATATTTCTTATATATTATTAGATTATTTAAGAAGATTAAAATATTATTAAAATAAATAATTATAAAAATATTAAAATACTTTTAAAATATTTAATTAATTATTTATTAGAATAGTATAAATATATTTATTAGTTTAAAAGATATTATAAAATACTTATAAAAACTAAACTTTATTCTAAATATTTTATTTTATTTTTTTTTATTTTATTTATATTAAATTATAAACTCTTTTAAGATTTAATATAATAAACTATTATTTATTTTATAATTAATTTTTAAATTCTATAATTAATAATAAGAATATTCTATTCTTATATATAATTTTATTAAACTATTAGTAATTAATAATTAAATAGAATTTATTATTTTTCTTTAGTATAAATATTATAAAGTATTTTATAAATAAAATTAATAATTATATATAGTTTTTTATTAATATATTATTAATATATTTATAAAATATTTATAACTAAGATTTTATAAGATTATAGAGTTTATAAAAAGCTAGTTTTTTTTTATTAATAATAGAGATTTTATAATTCTATTAATTATATTTAAATAGATTAATATTAAGAGTTTTTTTAAATAGTTTATTATAAACTCTATATTCTTTTAAAATATTCTTTAATTATTTTTCTTCTTTTAAATATTTTATTTATATATATTTATACTAAATATTACTTTTCTTATTTTATTATACTTTTTATTAATTATTTATTTAGCTTTATTCTTAGATTTTAATATTAAATAGCTGTAGTACCACGAACAAGCCTTCCTTTAAAAGGAAGAATCCGACCAGGCCGTAGTTAAAAAACAATCAAGCTATTACAATCATACAATCTGTCTCGCAAGTGCAGGTTTCGTAATAAGTAGCTTCAACCCACACGACCGTGGAATACGGTCACCAATTGGAAGAACGCCTCCATTTGCAACTACGAACCTTAGCCAGTTGAGGCTGGATAAGGCACAACAATAGCTTTAAAAATAGCTTTTCTATTTTCTCTTACTATTAGTTATATTTAATTTTATATTCTTATTATTATTTTTTATTAGCTATTCCTAATTAATTAGTACTAAGTCTATATCTAAAAGTTATTTTTATTTCTATATTTAATCTAAAATCTATATTATTTATTTTAATTCTTATTATAATAAGTTTTTTATAGTTTTAGATAATAATATTATTAAAATTATAATTATTATATTTATTTATTACTATAAATTATTATTTAGCTTTTTTATAATAATATATTTAATTATTAGAGAATCTTTTTATTCTTCTAATATTTAATAAAATTTTAATTTTTATTAATTCTAATTTAGATATTTAGAAATATATTATTATTCTATATAGCTAATATACTAATTAATTAATAAGTTTATATTTTATAATTATAATAGCTCTAATATAATATTATAATCTCCTAGTAATACTAAGTTATATATAATATTAAAGTTTTTTCCTTAGATTTTAATTATAAGATAATTAATCTCTAAATTAATAATTTTATTATTATATTTAAATTTTAAGTTTTCTATATTAGCTATTATATAGATTTCTTTTTTCTTTTTTTATAATAAATAAAGTTAGTTAATTATTATTAATAAGATATAATTTTCCTATATTCTATAATTAATAAATACTATAAGCTAGTTTCTTTTAATCTTTACTTCTATAAGAATATAAATAGAGCTTTTAGCTTTTATTACTTTTAGAGTTCTCTAATTTATTATTAATATTATATTATACTATAACTTTATTATAAATAATTTAGATTATTTTTTATCTAATTAATTTATTCTTTAAATATATTATATTTATTATTATATTTTAATATCTATTTTAAAAGATTTTCTAATATTTTAAGTATATTTATATATTCTGAAATATATTATTAGAATCTTTTTAGCTAATTATTAAGTTTATTTTATTCTTTAGAGAGTATAATTTCCTTTTAAAAAATTATTTATTTATAGAGATAATTTCTAATTCTTTATTAGATTTTTTATTTTCTATTAATAATACTATTATAGCTTATTTTTAATATTAATATTTAATTTCTTTTTAAACTTAATATTATTTAAGAGTTTATTTAGTAAGATTTTTATTATTATCTCTACTTCTTATTAAAAGAATTAAAATAAGATTATTTAATTAATACTATTAGAATCTTTTATTAGAGATATTTAAAAACTTAATAGATTTAGAATCTAGTTTTAAATATACTTTAAGTTCTTTCTAATAAAATTTAAAGAAAATAAGAATAAAATTAGATTTATAGAAATATATTTTACTAGAACTATAGAATATTAATTTTAAATATATCTTTATAATTAATATAATAATAAAGCTAAATTTAAACTATAAAACTAAAAAACTATTAATATTCTTACTAGTTATAATAACTTTATTATTACTCTTACTATTATATTTAGTAAGATAAACTATAAATAATAAGCTATAAAGAAACTTAAAGATTTTAAATAAACTAGAAGAACTATTAGAATATATAACTATTATAATATATATTAATAACTACTTTTTTAAATAAAAGTAATAAAAAGAAAGAGAATAAAGTAGTTAGAATTATATTAAAATAAGCTATAAATTTAACTAAGGAGTATAATAAGCTCTAATACTATTTATAGTATCTGGGATATATATAGATCCTATAGAGCTAGAAGTTATAGAGAAATATAAATATTATAATTATAATAAGATTAAATATATTTTATTATAATATCTAAAGCTAAAGAAATAGAAGAATTAGAATAGAGTATAGATTTAAATAATTAATATTTAAAAAGAGATTCTAATAGTTATTACTAATAACTATTATTATATATATAAGGATCTAGTTATTTATAATAACTAAACTCTAGCTATAGAGAATAATTATATTAGAGGTATCTATTATTACTATTATAAAAGATAATTAATAATAAATTATAAGGAGAGATAGTTAGTAATAATAAGCTTAAAGAGATATTATAGTTAATTATAAATAATAAATATTCCTCTTTAGAGCTTATAGCTAAATTATATATTTAATAAGCTTTTCTTAGAGTTTTTAGAGTTACTATTATTTATATTTTAGCTAGCTATATAATAAAAAGTAAAAAAAAATAAAAAATTAAAGATTAAATATAGACTAGAACTTAATTAAAAATTAATTATATAGATTATATTATATATAGCCTAATCTTAGGATATTACTCTTTATATATAGTAAAAACCCCTAAAAAAAAATAAGTAAAAAATATAATATAAAAAGAATATAAGAAAATCTATATTTACTATTAATAAAAAATTAAAAAATAAGATCTAGTTATATTAGAAGTATTTATAGTTTATAGATAAAGAACTAGAAATACTATTTAATATCTAAATAGTTTTTATAAGCTATCTAGAGATTAGAAAAATATTAAGAACTAAGTATTATAAGGAATTATAATTAATATATTATAATATTTTTTATATTCTCTATTGGTAATAAAAGATTAAGAATAATATTTTTCCCTAGCTATATAAAAAAATACTATCTAGATATATTAATAAGAAGATACTATATTTTATAAATAAACTATTTAATATTAATTAATATTTTATCTTTAAATAGGATCTAGAAAAATACTCTAAAGAATATAAAGCTAATAGCTTATTAATTAAAATATACTAAAAATAATAACATAAGATTTATAAGAATAAAAAAATTAATTTATAGTATAAATAAAAAACCTAAGAAAATTAAACTATTTATAATTATAAAGAGTATATTAGGTAGTATTATAATTAGAAGTATTTAAACTATCTATATATTAAATAAATAGTATTTAATCTATAGTTTATTCTTTTTTAAAACTCTTAATTTAAAATATAAATTATTTAATAATCTATTAAACAATAAATACTCTTAAGATATTATTCTATTAAACTAGAGTTCCTAGAGTAATTATAATATTTTTATTATTATTATATAGTAATTAAAATAAAGTAATTAGCTAAATAAAAGTTATTAATATTTTTTTATAGCTATAAATAAGATTATTCTAAGATTAGATATAATATATAATTTATCTATTATATAGAGTTTTTTTTATATATATAATTAGTAGTCTATATTTAGACTTTCTATAGAATAAAGATTAAATAAATATACTTTTAGTCTAAATATAAATATTAATATTTTAAAAACTCTAATAATAGAAGCTATTTATATAGCTAGATATATATAATCTAGTTATAACTATAACCCCTAAAGAGGAAAACTTTATTATCTATTAATAATAATTACTCTTCTAAATTTATTTTAATTAATTAATTATATTTTATCTTAATTATAATTATCTTCTTATAAATATTTATTACTAATAATTATTATAAGTAATAATTATAATAATAAAATAAATATAACTAATATATTAATTCCTATTAGAAAAAGCTAAATTAATATAAATAATCTAGCTTTTTAAAGAATAATAATAATTATTAGTTAGTAATTAAAAAAGCTATATTTTAACTATATTAAATTTTTAAATCTCTAATTAATTAAAGAGCTTCTTATAGTAATATAACTATAAATAGTATAATAGATCTAGTAGCTATATCTACTTAAGCTATCTTTATACTATAATAGCTAGCTATTAGATATTAATAATATACTTATTAGGAATAAAAATTAATTAGATTAAGAACTATAATTATATCTTACTAATAACTATTCTATTATATATATATATTCTAATCTAATATATTATCTTTAGTTTTAGTATATTATATATTATATTAAGATAATCTATATAAAAATAGCTTTTATTTAATTAATTAAATTTTTATCTATTTTATTCTATTAATTTTAATTAGAGTTTAGATTTAGAATTAATTAGATTTAGTATTAGATAAGGTTTTATTACTAGATAGAAAAACTAATTATCTAGAAATTAATATTAATTTATCTTTATAAGTATAGTATAGATTTATTATAATAAAGTTTCTAAGATTTATATAAAGATAAGTTTTAACTTTATATCTATTTATCTATATATAGTTCTTTTTAATAATATAGAGATAGTTTTAATATATTATATACTATATTAAGTTAATTAGAATAGAGATAACTCTTAAAAATTAATTATTTAAAATTTATTTTTTTAGGGGTTTTTACTATATATAAGAGATAATATCCTAAGATCAGGCTATATATAATATAATCTATATAATTAGTTTTTAACTAAGTTCTAATCTATATCTAATCTTTAATTCTATTTTTTTTTACTTTTTATTATATAGCTAGCTAAAGTATAGATAATAATAACTCTAAAAACTCTATAAAGAGCTTATTAAGTATATAATTTAGCTATAAGCTCTAAAGGGGAATACTTATTATCTATAATTAATTATAATATCTCTCTAAGTTTATTATTATTAACTATCTCTCTTTATAACTTATTACTAATTACCTTTTATAATAATAATAATAGATATCTCTAATATAATTATTCCCTATAACTAGAGCCTGATTATTATAAGTAACTAGATCCTTATATATATAATAATAGTTTTTAGTAATAACTATTAGAATCTCTTTTTAAATATTAATTATTTAAGTCTATACTCTATTATAGATTTATTTATAGTAATAAAGCTACTCTCTTATATATAGGCCTAGTAGTTATATCTACTAGAACTATTACTCTATCTTACAGCTAGTAAGAGTATAGAGATAGACCTAATCTTTAATATTATTAAGTAGAAGAGAATTAAATAGAATAGAATTATTAAAAAGTTTATTAAATAGAAAAGTTAAAGTTAATTTAATAATATTTAGTATTATAATAGATTAATTAGTTATTACTATAGAATCTTTAAGAGAAGAGTAATAGCTAATTATAAAGTTACTATATACTAATTCTAAAACTAAATCTTATATTATATAGGGATTTAAATTTTATATTATTTTTAATTATATTTAGATTAAAATATTAGTTTTATTAGATTAGGTTTAGTATTAGTATATTAGAATTTATTTTAATTTAATTTAAAATTATACTTATTTAGAAATAAGAAAAGTTAGTTATATAAGATTATTAATTAATTTATCTCTATAAGTATAGTATATATTTACTACTATAGAAGGTTTTTATTAGAAATAATATAGATTTAATATTAATTTAATATCTATTTATATATAGTTATTTATACTATATTTTTTTTAGAGGTTTTTACTATATATAAGGGATAATATCCTAAGATCAGGCTATATATAATATAATCTATATAATTAGTTTTTAACTAAGTTATAATCTATATTTAATCTTTAATTCTATTTTTTTTTACTTTTTATTATATAGCTAGCTAAGGTATAGATAATAGTAATTCTAAAAACTCTAAAAAGAGCTTATTAAGTATATAATTTAGCTATAGATTCTAAAAGAAAATACTTATTATCTATAATTAACTATAATATCTCTCTAAGCTTCTCTATATAATATAAGATTTAGTTTTAGAATTAGTATATAGTAACTTTATAATTAGTTATTATTCTTTTTTTAAAGATTCTATAGTAATAACTAACTAATCTATTATAATACTAGATACTATTAAATTAACTTTATTTAATTTAATTTTTCTATTTAATAAACTTTCTAATAATTCTATTCTATTTAATTCTCTTCTATTTAATAATACTAATTAAAATAGATATTTATTTAATTTAAAAAGCTATTTTAGTTTAGATTAATTTAAACTAGTATATTATCTACTAGTACTATATATAATATCTTAGATTATAATAATTATTAAGTACTAGAGGAATATTATTATAATCCTCTATAAGTATATTATTAAAGATTAAATCTATTTCTATACTCTTACTAGCTATAAGATAGAATAATAGTCCTAATAGATATAACTACTAGGCCTATATATAAAAGAATAGCTTTATTATTATAAATAAACTTATAATAGAGTATAAGCTTAAATAATTAATATCTAAAAAGAGATTCTAATAGTTATTACTAATAACTACTATTATATATATAAGAATCTAATTATTTATAATAATTAAGCTCTAGCTATAGGGGATAATTATATTAGAGATATTTATTATTACTATTATTATAAGAGATAGTAGATAATATTAAGCTTAGAGAGATATTATAGTTAATTATAGATAATAAGTATCTCTCTTTAGAGTCTATAGCTAAGTTATATACTTAATAAGCTCTTTTTAGAGTTTTTAGAGTTATTATTATTTATATTTTAACTAGCTATATAATAAAAAGTAAAAAAAAAATAGAATTAAAAGTTAGATATAGATTAGAACTTAATTAAAAACTAATTATATAGATTATATTATATATAGCCTGATCTTAGGATATTATTTTTTATATATAGTAAAAACCTCTAAAAAATAATCTCTCTAAGCTTATTATTATTAACTATCTCTTTTTATAACTACTTATTATTAATTATCTCTTATAATAGTAATAATAAATACCTTTAATATAATTATTCTTTATAGCTAGAGCCTGATTATTATAAATAATTAGATTCTTATATATATAATAATAATTATTAGTAATAACTATTAGAATATCTTTTTAAATATTAATTATTTAAGTTTATACTCTATTATAGACTTACTTATAATAATAAAACTACTCTTTTATATATAGATCTAGTAGTTATATCTATTAGAACTATTATTCTATCTTATAACTAATAAGAGTATAGAGATAGATCTAATTTTTAATAATATACTTATAGAGAATTATAATAATATTCCTTTAGTACTTAATAATTATTATAATCTAAAGTACTATATATAGTACTAGTAGATAATATATTAGTTTAAATTAATTTAAACTAAAGTAGCTCTTTAAATTAAATAAATAAATATTTATTTTAATTAATATTATTAAATAGAAGAGAACTAAATAAAATAGAATTATTAGAAAGTTTATTAAATAGAAAAATTAAATTAAATAAAGTTAATTTAATAGTATTTAGAATTATAATAGATTAATTAGTTATTACTATAGAATCTTTAAAAGAAAAGTAATAGCTAATTATAAAAATTACTATATACTATTTTTAAAACTAAGTTTAGAATTATATATTAATTTATACTATATAATATAGAGAAATATATAATAAATATAATTAGTAAATAGCTATATTAAATTATCTTAGATAATAGTTATTATTATTTTAAGAATTTTATTAGATATATTAATTAAATTCTAAGAGATTAGAATATTTATATTAAATATTATAATTATAAATATTTATTAAATATTTAGTAATTAATTAATTAAATAATTAGTACTTTAAATTAGAAAGAAAGATTAGTTATTATTATTAGATAATAAGCTTTCTCTTTTAGAAGCTATAATTATAACTAGGTTATTTATATATCTAGCTATATAAACAGCTCCTATTATTAGAGTTTTTAAGATATTAATATCTATATTTAAACTAAAAGTATAATATTTTAACTTTATTTTATAGTATTAAAAGTTTAGATATAAATTACTAATTATATTCTTAAAAAATATATATTAGATTATATATTATCTAATCTTAGAATATATTTTTATTTATAATAAAACTAATAGAAAAAAAAATTATAATTATTACTTATAGTAATTATTAGTAATAAATACTTATAAAAAGATAATTATAATTAAAATAAAATATAATTAATTAATTAAAATAAATTTAAAAGAGTAATTATTATTAATAGATAATAAAGCTTTCCCCTTTAGAGTTTATAGTTATAGTTAGATTATATATATCTAGCTATATAAATAGCTCCTATTATTAGAGTTTTTAAAGTATTAATATCTATATTTAGACTAAAAGTATATTTATTTAATCTTTATTCTATAGAAAGTCTGGGTATAAACTGCTAACTATATATATAAAAAAAACCCTATATAATAGATAAATTATATATTATACCTGATCTTAGGATAATCTTACTTATAGCTAAAAAAAAATAAAAAATATTATAATTTAATTTTTTTATTCTTATAGATTTTATATTATTATTCCTAGTATATTTTAGTTAGTAGGTTATTAGCTTTATATTTCTTAAAATACTTTTCTAAATTCTATTTAAAGATAAAGTACTAGTTAATATTAGATAGTTTATTTATAAAATATAGTATTTTCTTACTAGTATATCTAGATAGTATTTTCTTATATAGCTATAGAAAGATATTATTTCTAATCTTTTATTACTAATAAATAGTATAAAAAATATTATAATATATTAATTATAATTCTTTATAATATTTAGTTCTTAAGGTTTTTTTCTAGCTTCTAAATAGCTTATAAAAGCTATTTAGATATTAGATAGTATTTATAGTTCTTTATTTATAGATTATAAGTACTTTTAATATAGCTAGATCTTATTCTTTAATTTTTTATTAATAGTAGATATAAACTTCCTTATATTCTTTCTATATTATATCTTTTATATATATATATTATCTTTTTTCTTCTAATATATATTTAATAAATCTATTATTATATCTAAATATTATTTTATATATTATAAATAGATTATATTCTGATTTTTAGTTTATTTTATATTTTATTTTAAAACTTTAGAATATTTTCTTAATTTATTATTAGTTCTTTATTATTATATTATCTCTATATAATATAAGATTTAGTTTTAGAACTAGTATATAGTAATTTTATAATTAGCTATTACTTTTCTCTTAAAGATTTTATAATAATAACTAATTAATCTATTATAATACTAGATACTATTAAATTAACTTTATTTAATTAAACTTTTCTATTTAATAAACTTTCTAATAATTCTATTCTATTTAATTCTCTTCTATTTAATAATACTAATTAAAATAGATATTTATTTAACTTAAAGAATTATTTTAATTCAGATTAATTTAAACTAGTATATTATCTACTAATACTATATATAATATCTTAGATTATAATAATTATTAAGTACTAGAAGAATATTATTATAGTTCTCTATAAGTATATTATTAAAGATTAGATCTATCTCTATATTCTTATTAATTATAAGATAAAGTAATAGTTCTAATAGATATAACTACTAGGTCTATATATAAAAGAATAGCTTTATTACTATAAGTAAGCCTATAATAGAGTATAAGTTTAAATAATTAATATCTAAAAAGAGATCTTAATAATTATTACTAATAACTATTATTATATATATAAAAATCTAATTATTTATAATAATTAGATTCTAATTATAGAGAATAATTATATTAGAGATATTTATTATTACTATTATAAGAGGTAGTTAGTAATAAATAATTATAAGAAGAGATAGTTAGTAATAATAAGCTTAGAGAGATATTATAATTAATTATAAATAATAAGTATTCCTCTTTAGAGCTTATAGTTAAGTTATATACTTAATAAGCTTTTTTTAGAGTTTTTAGAGTTACTATTATTTATATCTTAGCTAGCTATATAATAAAAAGTAAAAAAAAAATAGAATTAAAGATTAGATATAAACTAGAACTTAGTTAAAAATTAATTATATAAATTATATTATATATAGTCTGATCTTAGGATATTACCTCTTATATATAGTAAAAACCTTTAAAAAAAATTATTATATTATAATTCTAATTCTTAGAATTTTTTAGTATTTTATAAAAGAATTATATATATATTTTAGAAATCCTAATATTATTTAGAATTTCTTTTTAAATAATCTTTCTAATTATTTCTAAAGTTTTAGTTTTAATTTTCCTAATTACTTTTGACTATTTCTTATTTTCTCTAGTAGATTTCTAGTTCTTCTATTTTTTAGATTTTAAATATTAAGATAATATATATCTAATTTTATTATAGTTATAGTACTTTCTTTTTTCTATAGCTTCTAGCTCTATAGAGCTTAAATATATTCTGAATTCTATAGATAATAATAAAGCTTATTATACTTAGTTAGATTTATAGCTTATTTTAATATAGTTCTAACTATTTTATTTTTTCTTTTTCTATTACTTCTATTTAAAAAGATAATTATTAATATATATTATAGTAGTTATATATTCTAATAATTCTTCTAGTTTATTAAATTTAAAGAGTTAGTTTTTAATTTCTTTTTTTAATTTATTATAAAATATAGCTTTAAAAGATAGAGAACTTAAACTAATTTTAGTATTAGAATAACTATAGTAATTAATTTTTTTTTTTAACTATAAGTAAGATTATCCTAAGATCAGGTATAATATATAATTTATTTATTATATAGGGTTTTTTTATATATATAGTTAATAGTCTATATCTAGACCTTCTATAGAATAAAAATTAAATAAATATACTTTTAATCTAGATATAGATATTAATACCTTAAAAACTCTAATAATAGGAGCTATTTATATAGCTAGATATATATAATCTAGCTATAGCTATAATCCCTAAGAGGGAAAGCTTTATTATCTATTAATAATAATTATTCTTCTATATTTATCTTAATTAATTAATTATATTTTATTTTAATTATAATTATCTCTTTATAAGTATTTATTACTAATAACTACTATAAGTAATAACCAGATTACTTATACCCCTCCCTTATCTATAAATACCTTTCTTCCCCCTAATCTCTCTTCCTTTCTTTTTTTCTTTTTTCTTTATATAACTAGTTAAGTAAGTAAGTCCCTTCCTTCCTCTATATTAGCTCTAGTATAAATAATATTTAGAGTAGGCCTTATTCTATATTATATTTATACTTCCTCTATCTCTTTTCTATCTTATCTTGCTCTCTACCTTTTATTACTATATAAGCTTAGTCTGTTCTTACTTCCTCTGCCTTATCTCTAGTCTAGCCTTTAATTAGTTCCAGCTTTAGTTCTTGCTATCCTAGGACTAGTTGCTAGTAATATATTAGTAGTATAGCTACTTATAGGTATACTGCTTATTATATACTCCAGTCCGGTATATTTTCTATCTATATCCGGGTTAGTTTCTTACTAATTCCTTAGTAGGACTTTAGTCTAAGTCCTATTATAAGTATTATAGTTTTAAATCTCCTTATATAATAGTAAGTCTATATCTTATCCTAGTTCTTAGATTTATTAATTATTATTAAGAATTTATTAAGAATTATAGAAAAATTATTATATTTCTATATAATATTATTAAAAAAAAGAATAAAATTCTAATAAAATAATAAATAATAAAAAGTATTTAATAAAATTAAATATTAAATATTTTTAAAATCTATATTATAAATATTTAACTCTATAAAGAAAATAAAATTTAAAATTAATATTTTAGATTTTATAATTAATATATAGTTTAATTAAAAGAATAATAATAGAGTATTATACTCTATAATATTCTTTTTAAAGAAACTATATAATATAGAACTTAATTATTTTATTTATAATAAAGAATTTATAATTATTATATATATATTTAAAAATTATTATATAGTATAAATAACTATATATAAATAGGTATTAGATTAATATTAAATCTATATTATTCCTAATAAAAACCTTCTATAATAGTAAATATATACTATACTTATAGAGATAAATTAACTAATAACCTTATATAACTAACTTTTCTTATTTCTAAATAAGTATAATTTTAGATTAAACTAAAATAAACTCTAATATACTAATATTAAACCTAACCTAATAAGACTAATACCCTGATCTAAATATAACTAAAAATAATATAAAGCTTAAATAATTAATTTTTAAAGGCTGCTTTTACTCTAATTAACTTAATATAGTATATAATATATTAAAACTATAAATTATATATTAGATTATAGTAGGCCTATATAAGTAGATAGCTATTCTTAAGATATAGCTTTTCTTCTAGTTAGTCTCTATCCTCTATAAGTATCTATAGTAGTACTAGGTAGGCTATATAATAAAGTAATAGACTAAGCAGATATAGCTACTAGATCTATAATATTAAAAGTAGCTTTATTATTATAAGCAGGCCCTTAACTAACTGGAGGGGTATATAATAAATATAGTTAGTAAATAGCTATATTAGATTATCTTGAATAATAGTTATTATTACTTTAAGGGTTTTATTAGAAGTATTAATCAGGCTCTAAGAGATTAGAATATTTATATTAGATATTATAGCTGTATCTAGTAATTAATTAATTAAATAATTAGTACTTTAAGTTAGAAAGGAAAGGTAGTTATTACTATTAGATAATAAGCTTCCCCTCTTAAGGGCTATAGCTATAGCCGGGTTATTTATATATCTAGCTGTATAAATAGCTCCTATTATTAGAGTTTTTAAGGTATTAATACCTATATCCAGGCTGAAAGTATAATATTTAACTTTATCTTATAATATTAAAGGTTCAGATATCGACTGCTAATTATATTCTTAAAAAATATATATTAGATTATATATTACCTAATCTTAGGATATATCTTTATTTATAGTAAAACTAATAGAAAATATATTTAAAAAAATTAAATATTACTATCTAAGAATAATATATAAAGTTAAAATATATATAGATTATAAGAATATTTAATATTTTATTATAATTTAGTAATTTAATAGAAAATAAATCTATTATACTAAGTATTTATTCTAATTTAATTATAAAATAATATATTAAAAAGAATTAGAAAATAGAAAAATTGATACTTTTAGTTATAAACTAGAATATAAATAGATTATATTTAAAATAAATAAATAGCTATTTATTATAAATAATAAAAGATATTTAATATAGAAAACCTTAGGAGTTATACTTAAGAAAATAGTATATCTTAAAATCTAAATAGAAATTATTCTTAATCTAAAGAAATTATAATAAGAGATTAAAATAATATTTATTAAGGAAATTTATAAATATTTACTTTTAGAATACTAAAGAATTAAAAAAATATTTAATAGAATTAAATAATATTATAATTATCTAGATTTATAAAAAGAAATATAGATTATAGTTTTAAAGTATAATATATATATATAAATTAAATCTATATAATATAAATTATATAGAGAACTTAAATTAATTTTAATATTAGAATAATTATAATAATTAATATTCTTTAATTATATTATTAAATTATTAAAATCTAAAGAATTTATAATTAGAATAGAATATAATAATATTTTAATAGTTATTAATAAACTTATACAGTATAAATACTTTATTTTATATAAAGAAATAAGTTCTATAGAAGATTTTATATATTAGTTTCTATAATATATAATTAGTTACTATAGATTATTTAATAAAATAATATTAAATAGAGAAATAATATTTATTTTTAAATTTTAATAATTATTTATAATATAAATAGAAAAAAAATATAAGCTTTTAATAGCTTACTATTTATAAAGTAATAATTAAATATTATAGAAACTAATATATA